>PVIY010002034.1:0-135484 GCA_004026745.1 Myrmecophaga tridactyla
AATATGCAACTATATGATAATATTAAGAATTACTGATTGTATATGTAGAATGGAATGATATATTAATGTTCTTTTGTTAAGTTTTTTAATTAATAAAAAGTTTAAAAAAAAAAAAAAAAACATTATCCCCCAGAGCCTGGCTTCGTACAAGTGAAGCATTAGGAGAATTGAATGGTGATATTTTGACTATCTCTTTTGCCAACTGACTGCATGGATTGGGAGTGTGATTCTGATTATGGGAATCAGAGTCTTTAGTGCCGTCCATCCTGTCAGAGTAGAAAACCATTCATAAAAACCCATTTTTCAGATTCTGTTCCTTAAGAACCACTGCTGGTACCAAGTTGTATCAGTTAGGGTTCTCTAGAGAAACAGAATCAACAGGGAACACTCGCAAATATAAAACTTACAAAAGTGTCTCACAAGATTGTGGGAACGCAGAGCCCAAAATCCGCACGGCAGGATATGAAGCCAATGATTCCGATGGAGGGTCTGGATGAACTCCACAGGAGAGACTTGCCGGCCGAAGCAGAAAGAGAGCCTGTCTCTTCTGAATCCTTCTTAAAAGGTTTCCAGTGATTAGATTGAGCATCACTCATTGCAGAAGACACTCCCCTTGGTTGATTACAAATGGAGTCAACTGTGGATGCAGCTGACATGATCATGTTCCTCATAGCAACAGACAGGCCAGCACTTGCCCAACCAGACAAACAGGTACCACTACTTGGCCAAATTGACACAGGAAGCTGACCATGACAGTTTCCATTACAGGATTTATTATTTATTCTACCATGATGAATACTACTAGCCACCACTTAATTTCTATTTTCATGCTTCCTGTGCCTCATTTTGAAGCATTTATCCTATGGAAAGAACTGTGATTGGGTACTTTACATTCCTCACAAACATCTTCATAACAGGGATTGTGGAGTCTCGATTTTAAAGATGAAGAAAATGAATTTTCATGAGGAATAAATAACATGACTAAGGTCACGCGGTTAGTAAGTGGCAGGGCCAGGGTCGTAATTCGAGAACACCTGGCTCCAAAGCCAACATTCTACACCAAGGTGCCTCCTAATTTTTCTGCTCCTTTCCTTTAAATAACCAAAGCAACAAGAATTTGGAACACTGAAGCATAGCAATCCTTAAATGCTTTTTTTCCAGTTAAAATTCTTGCCACCTAGACATAAAATGAAACTCTCCTCAGACTAAGTAGGGAATTGCAGGCTGAGTGCAGTTGGTTTCAAAAGATGCCCACAAAGCTTCTTAGTGCTCAGAAAAAACTTTTACTAACCATATGTCAAATGTCCCTTTAAAAATGTCCTTACCCTCACCATCTATTTGCCAAAAGGTCCTCTTTGTTCTCAAAAACATTTTTTTCATAATATTGCACATCACAGTAAGCAGTATTTTATTGTAAGCATTGATTCAGGCCAAAAAACATTTTAAAGAAACATTTTTTTAGTTCAATTACCATCCAAACATACTTACACAAATAACTACAAAAATGTACTCATGTAACTACCACCCGAATCAAGGAGCAGAACATTTCCAGCATCGTACCCAGAGTCCCCTTGTGTGTCCCTCCCTATTCATAATTCACTCTTTTATCCCTAGCAGTAACCACTATCTCAACTTTTGTAATAGCCATTTCTTTCTTTATAGTTTTATCACCTATTTACGTATCTCTAAATATTAACATTGTCTATTTTTGAACTTTATATACATGGAATCATACTGTATGTGTTTTTCATATTTTGCTTCTTTCACTCTATTATGCTGTGAGATCCATCCATGCTACTGCAGACAGCTGTAGTTAATTTACTTTCAATACTATATTGCATTCCATTGTACAGTTATACCATGGTTTATCTGCTCCAACTACAGATATTTCAGTTGTTTTTAGTTTGTTGCAATTTGGAACAACACTGGTAGGAACATTCTTGTTCATCTTTCTTGGCACACAAGAGTAAAAGTTTCCCTAAGGTGTATTACCAGGTTGTATTGCTAGGACTCAGGGTATTAACATCTTCAACCTTACTAGATAATGCCAAACTTTTGAAAAGTGGTTGAACTAATTTACACTTCCTTTGTTTAACACTTTGAAAGAACATGCCTGACAAACCTTATGAACAGAGATTTAGAAAATTCTTCTTGGAAAAATTTCATCCTGAGGTCTTGAGCATTTCACTTGAAAAAAAGGAAATTAGAAGGGTATATTGACGAGTGTGTGAGTATATGTGCAATAGTGAGGGAGAAAGAATGCATAGGTTGCATACAGAACTCAAAAAGGAATGGCAGGTAAAACCAACTGTTGAATGTGGTTGGGTGTGGTAGACAGAAAGATGTAAACCCTGGATTGAGGGGGCCTGACCAGGCTGAAGGGGCCATTGTTCTTCACCTGTATCTAATTGCACCATGGAGGAAAATACTGGTAAGTGAGCCCAGAATTGCCACATCTTGAAATATTTAAAAGTCAAAAATCCAGATTATAATGTGAAATCTCCCCAATCTAAAATGTTGGTTAGTAATGTAAAAATAAATTTTATAAACACTGTGCAAGTCAAATAAAACACATGTGGGCAAAATTTGACTCATGGGTGGTCCATTCGTGATGTGGATAAACCCAGTAGTATTAGACATTCAGAAATAAACTAAGGGGACTGAACTTGAGAATAAGCTAAATGGTTCCTACATGAACTATTGCAGGGAATGTGCCCATTGTCTATGCCCTTTCATTCCAGAAAAACAAATACAGGAGGCCTGCAAAATTATAGCCAGGAAAAGATTTTTTTAATGAAGAATTTCACACTGGGTAGCTGTTATAATGTCTGATATTTGTTAACATTCATTGTTACATGCATTGTCTTAAAATGTTTAATCTTCACAATAATTCCAGGATATGGGCACTAATATTACCTCATTTTGCAGATGTGGAAACTGAGGCCCAGAGAGATTAAGTAGCATACCAAAGAACACATAGTTAGAAACTAATAGAATAACAATTTGAACCCAGGAAATCTGATGACAAAGCTTATGGTCTTATACCTCCGTACTATGTAATTGCTCATCTCACTGTATACTCAAAAAGCCTGTATACTGCATTTTTCAGTTTCTAATGATGGGCCACACATTTGTGTTTGGGCCTTCTAGAGGCAATCTAGAAAGAAGAACACAATTGCTTTCAAGAGTTACAATGTTCATCATAAGCTCAAACCAAACCAATTGTTTAGGTTGCAGAACAATTCCTCAATGGTACCCAAATTGGAAAGATCTTTCTCTTATGGGTACTTCATGAAGTGGATCAAGATGTGGGAACTTAAAAACATGGAGTCAATGGAAAGTTGGATAAAATAATATAGGTAGGAAATGGGGGGAAAGGAAAACCAGAATGGTGGGGTAAGGAAATTGGAAGAATGCTTCAGTGTGGGAAGGAAAAGAGAGGAATCAAGCACAAGAGAGATAAGGCCCATGTCAGGAGGTGGGAGAGGACTATTTCAAGTTAAGAAAATGAAAGCCATCAAGGATGGAATGGAGATCCAGAAATAAACTCCTATATCTATAGCCAAGTGATTGTTTTACAAGGAAAGAATTGTCTCTTCAAAAAGTGGTGCTGGAATGACTGGACTTCTACAAGCAAAAAAAAAAATGAAGGTGGATCTTACTTCACATGATATACAAAAATTATCTCAAAATGGATCAATGACTTAAATATAAGAGATAAAACCATAAAACACTTGAAATAGATAGGTTGGGCTTCATTAAAATTCAAAATTTTGTGCATCAAAGGACCTCAAAAATGGAAAGGACAACCAACATAATTTTTGCAAATTATATACCCAGATTATTTTACAACTCAGTAAGACAAAAGACCCAGTTAAAAAATGGGCAATGGACTTGAACAGACATTTCTCCAAAGAAGACATACAAATGGCCAATGAGCATATGAAAAGATGCTAAACATAACTAGTCTCTAGGGAAATGCAAATCAAAAATACACAGAATAACGCACACTAGGACGGTTATTATTTATAATAAATGGAAAATAACAAGTATTGGCAAGAATGCGGAGAAACTGGAACCCTTGCGCATTGCTGGTAGGAATGTGAAATGATCCACCTGTCATGGAAAATTGTGTAATGATTCCTCAAAAACGTAAACAGAAAATTACTGTATGGTCTTTCAATCCCATTCCTAGGATATACCCTTGAAAATTGGACACAGGGACCTAAACAGATACGTGTACACCAATGTTCATAGTAGCATTATTCAAAATGGCCAAAAAATAGAAACAGTCAAGTGTCCATCCACAGATGAATACAAACAAAATGTGTATATCCATGCAATGGAATATTATCCAGCTATATAAAGGAATGAAGTTCTGACACATGTTACAACTTGAATGAATCTTGAAAATAATTAAGTGATGTGAAATAAGCCAGGCACAAAACTACAAATGTATGATTTCACTTACTTGAAATACTAGACAGGACATTCAGAAAGAGATGATGCATTAGAGGCTAAAAGGGGCTAGAGGGTAATGGGAAATGGAGAGTATTGCTTAGTGGGTACAGAGTTTCTGTTTGCAGTGATTAAAAGGTTTTGTTAATGATGGTGGTTCTGGTTGTACAACACTTTTTAATGTAATTAATGTCATTGAATTGTACACTTAAGATGGTTAAAATGGCAAATTCACAACATTTTATCTATACTCCCACAATAAAAGTTAAATGATAAAAAAAAGTCACATGCTACTTCTCTCTTCTCCAACATTCTATTCTCCCTGTTTCAGATTATTCACTGTGGAAACCCTGTGTTTGTCAAATCTCCAAGAATTTTCCATCCTTCTAGGGTCATAGAGCAATTAAAACTCCATAAGAGGTCATGGGCTTCTTGGACTTATACAGCAAGTAGTTCTCCAAGGATACAGCTCTCAAGGTTCCAATTCATTACTCCTAGGTGACTCAGTTTTAGTCACATGTGATTTTAATTTAATTCACTTGGCTTGAAGTGTTAGAGTTTAATTTGCATGAATTACTTTGGCAATAACTTATGGAAATTATAACTTTCAAAATACATAATATAAAAAATTCCATTATAACATCTAAATTAAAAAAAAACATTTGAATGGGGGGGTGGGATGGTTAGAAGTTCTGGATGTGAGCAGAGGATCTGACAAAGGAAGCCTGGAAAGCTGGAGGAGGGGCACCAAGATCCGGAGGGGCGTGTCCGCGATAATGAAGGGGTGGAGGAGGAGGAAGAGCGGCAGAGAGGCAAATAATTAAAGGGCAGCTGCTGCTGCGATTACGGAACCGAGGGTCCAGGTTCGAAGAATGAAGAATAAGCCAAGTAGGGTGCAGGAAGGTGGAGCACCAGCGGTTGGGAGCAAAGATCGTAGAGTGGGCAAGCCTTTCAGCAAAGCGTTGGAGAGAGGACCAAAGATTAGGAGGTAAAGGTGTGTAGGAGGGGAGAACTCCTGGAAAGGAGGAAGAGAAAGTCTAGGAAAAGGAAGAGGCCAGAAAAACAGGGTTGAGGATGGCGATGCAGAGCCAGAAAGAAGAGGGTAAGAGGAAGACGGTATGGAAGAAGAGAAGGATTTGGGCTGGGGAAGCGGCATTCTGGGACCCAGGGTCCTGAAGAAATGGGGCGAGGGTGGGGAGAGGCGCGTGAAGATTCATCTTTCGGGGAAATGGGAGGGAGCATTGTCCTGTTTACTCCTGTACCCCTCTGGAAGTGACCTCCCCACACAGGCAGAGACTCCCATCAACCCTCTTCAGCTCACCTCTGGAGGCCTAGAAACGGCGGTCATGGGAGTACCACTGCCCAGAGCTTAGCTTTTAATCGAATCTCACCTGTGACCTCAAGAGACAGCACAAAGGCGGAGACGGAAGTGCTATTGTCAAAGATATTGGAAGCTTCACCCCGAAGGCTTGGACCTGCGGATGGTAGTTTAGAAACACTCTCCAATTCTGAAATCTGATCATTAGGCGAGAAAATGATCTTTCGGCGCGCGCGAGGGTCAACAATTCTAGGTAAGTTGAAAGTCATTGTAGTCTTTGTTTTGTTTTTGTCTTTTTGCAAAATAGTCTTTTTGTTTTCTCCTACGGGGTTATATAATTAGCACATGTTCATTGTAAAACCTTCAAACAGCGCCTGGTATTTATTGAGCACTTATAATGTGCCAGGTGTTATTTTTCGTACTTTAAGGGTATCATTTATATCTCACATCTTTATGAGGCACATACTTTGGTCATCATCATTTTTCAGATGAGGAACTAAGGCATATATAAAAGTTAGACCCATATGTAGCTTTTAAAAAATAAAACCGTTAATAAATGTGCACACTTTGAATCAGTCTTTTATCACTTAACAAATCTCGAGGGAACCTTTGCCAAATCAACTGGAATAGAGCTCTATAATATTTTTTTGCAGTGTATATTATGGTGATTAGGAGTATGTGCTCTAGAGCCATACTGCCTGGGATCTTATGCCAAGTTTTATATCTCCTAAGAGTGTGGCTTTGGACAAACTACTTGAAATGGAGTTGTAAAGACTTTCTTAGCTATAAAAAAGGGGTTATAACAGTATCTACCATCCATAGATTTGCTGAGATCTACATTACCTTAAACAGTGCCTGGTACATAGTGATGTAAGATAAACATTAACTGTTACTATTTAAGCATTTCCTATTGTAGCCAATTAGATTACCTCCAGATTTTATTTTCCATCAGAAATACTGTTGCAGTAAAAATTCTTGTATATTTATCTGGTTGCCACAATATGACTATTGATGCTTTTCTTTCTATATGTGATGAATATTAGGAATGGGATTGTTGGATCAAAAGATGTGTATTTTCACTTTTATTGTTGGGTTGCTTTCCAAAAAGCTGTAATAAAGTACAAATCCACCTGGAATGGGCAAAAAGTACTTCATTCTCCATTTTCTCACAAGCACTGGGTGTTGGTACTCTGAAAAACTCTGCAAATCTGAGGAGTGAGAAGGAATACCTCTTTGTTATTCTATTTGCATCTTCTTACTACTTTGGTGTTGGCACATCTTTTCAGATATTTCTTTGTTTCTAGGTATTGGCCTATTCATAGCCTTTGAACATTCTTTTTGATTGGGTTGTATTTTTCTCATGAATTGCAGATATTAGTCATTTATCATAAATGTTGGAAATGTAATTTCTCAATCTTTTGTCTTTTGATAATTTTATTTTAAGGGTATCTTTAGAAACCTAATTTTAAACTTATATATCTGCGTGTATCGTTTCCTTAATAGCTGCCGAGTTTTCTTAAAAAGCTCTCTTCAGTCATTCAGATATGTATGTATATACCTATAAAATTTATACTCTTTTATATTGCTTTCAAAGTTCCTTTAACTTTTACTTTTCACATTTTAATCTTTTTCTTATGTGCAAATTTTTGTCTTTTTTTAAAATAAATGGTGCAAGATATCCAGTCTAATTTCATTTTTCTCCAAATGGATAGCCAGTCTGCCACTACCATTTATTAAGTAAACTATCTTTTTCTTTCTGAAATGGAACAATGATTGGGCATATATTGGGATACGTTTCTGGTCTCTTTGTGCTATGCCACTTATCTATATGCTTAGTTCTTTGCCAAAACCATATTATTATTCTCTAAATGGATTTATGCTATTTTTAATTGTCTGGCAAGGCAAGTCTTCGTTCACCATTTTTCTCCCATTCATCATTTTGCTATTCTTGGACATTAATTATTCGATAACACTACTTTCTAGCTTCCAGTGTTATACATGATAACATGCCAATTTGATTCATTTTCTTTTATAAATAACTGTTCTATTTGGATGTTTTTAAGGTTTTCCTCTTTATCTTGAAATACAGTAATTTAAGTAGGAGATTATGTCAGTGACTCCACCCCCACATTTACTATCATGCTACAAACTTACAAACTTAAGTCTTAATCAAACTCTTTTTTTTCCTTCTTCTGGAATTGCTGTTAGGACTCCCTAATCTATCTTCAATCTCTTATTCTTTCCCTCATGAATCTTATCTCTTTGCATTTTTATGGCATAGCATTATCTACCATTTGATTTTCCATGCTACTTCCTTTCTTAACAGAGATTATCCATCCTTATTTATCTTTTTTTGTCTATTCATTCACTCATTAAAAAATAATTATTGTGCACTATATGTGATCATGGATCTAGGTACTAGAAATACAGTAGTAAACAAAAAATAAAATGCCCTTCCCTTATGGAGCATAATTTGAGTAAGGATGACAGACAGTAAGCAAATGATATATAATTTCAGGAAATGATATGTTATAATAAAACTAGTGAAGGGACAGAGTGATGGGGCTTTGCCATTTTAAATAGAGTGTGGGCAGAGAAGACCTATGACAAGGTAATATTTGAGCAGTGACATGACATAGTGAGGTAGAGAGTCATGTGCTAATCTTGTGGAAGAACATTTAAACATTAAGAGAGATAGCATTAAGAGAGAATAGCAAGTGTAAAGGTCATATTAAAGGAGGGTAGGACGCATGAATCATGTGTAAGAAATAACAAAAATGTCAGTGGGTCTGGGGCAAACTGAACAAGGGGAGAACTTATAGGATATGAGCTCAATGTGTAGGGTCTTGTATGCAATGACAAGGACTTGTGACTTAATTTTAAATGTGAAGAGAAGCCATTGGAGTGCAAAGGCATAGTATGATCTGCTTTGTGTAATAAAAGGATTACTCTGGCTACTGTGATGAGAATAGACTTTGGGGTGGTCAGAATTGGAGTGGGATGACCTGAAAGGAGGCTGCTGGAATAATTCAAGTGAGAGATCAGTTAGGCCAGTTTTTTAGGGTAGGTGACCATAAGAAGTGTTTGGATAAGAAATATATTTTAAAGGTGGAGCTAAGAGAATTTACTGATGGATTAGATATAGAGTGCCAGAGAAAGGAGTCAAGTGTGGTTATCAGATTTCTGGTTTGCACAGCTATGTGAATTCCAGTGTGATTTTCTGCAGTTGAGACACCGAGAGGTGGAAATTTTTATGCGTAAGGCCAGGAGCTAAAACATGAAATAAGTGAGATGTCTATTAAAATCCAGGAGAAGAGGTGCCAACTAGACAGTTGACTCTCTTTGTCTAGGACTTGGGGTGAGGTTAAACCTAGAGATACAAATTTGATAGTCATTGGAATATAGATTGATATTTTAAAACACTTCAGTTTAGTTATAGCATTTTTAATTTTTTTAAATGAAATATAACATTTAAAGTGTACAAAACCTAAGTTTACATTGTGCTGAAATTTTACATACACACACACACACTCACACTCATGTACCCATCACCCAGTTCAAGATATAGAACATTTCCATTCCTCCAGAAGTCCCCTTGTGGTTCCTTTTAGGCAACCCCCTCCCACACTGATGATAATCACTCTTGTGAAATTATAGTTTTATTTGATTTTGAACTTCATATAAATGGAATTACACATTATGTGTGAGAGATTCATCAATATTGTTTTGTATATCAGTGGTGCCTTCCTTTTCTTCCTGTTTAGTATTCCATTCTATGAATATGCCACAATTCATAAAAAAACAATGAAAGTTAGAGAGAAGGTAGTAGACCAGTTACTGACCTCAGGACATGGCAGGGAGTTCCCTGGGTTTATTACAGGCGTACCTCTGAGTATTGTGGGTTTGGTTCCAGACCACTAAAATAAAGTGAATTAATTTCAAAATCAAGTGAACCATGTGGTGTGATGGTCAGTTTCATGAGTCAGCTTGGCCAGGTGGTGGTGCCCAGTTGTCTGGTCTAGCAAGCACTGGCCTATCTGTTGCTACGAAGACATTTCATGGACTTAAATCATGACCATGTTGGCTGCATCCACAGTTTATTGCATTTGCAATCAGCTAAGGGGAGCATCTTCTGCAATCTAATCACTGGAAGGATTTTAAGGAGGATTCAGAATAGACAATCACTCTTCCTGCTTCAGCCAGCCAGCCTCTCTTGAGAGTTCATTGAGGACCTTCACTGGAACCACCAGCTCATGGCCTGCCCTACAGATCTTGGAATTTTACATCCCCATGGTTGCGTGAGACACTTTTATAAATTATATATTTACAGATATCTTCTGCTGATTCTGTTTTCCTAGAGAACCCTAGCTAATACACATGGATTTTTTGGTTTCCCAGTGCATATAAAAGTTATGTCTATACTATACTATAGCCTATTAAATGTGCAATAGTATTTTGTCTAAAAATTGTACATATATTAATTTAAAAATACTTTGCTGAAAATTGCTAATCATCATCTGATCTTTCAGCAAGTTGTAATATTTTTGCTGGTGAATGGTCTTGTCTCGTTGCTGATGTCTGCTGACTGACCAGGATGGTTGGAGTAGCTGTGGCAATTTCTTAACATAAGACACCAATGAAGTTCACCTAATTGACTCTTTCTTTCCCAAAAGATTTCTCTGTAGCATGTGATGCTCTTTGATAGCACTTGCCACAGTAAGACTTCTTTCAAAATTGGAGTTAACCCTCTCAAACCCTGCTGCTGCTTTATCAACTAAGTTTATATAAGATTTTAAACTCTTTGTTGTTATTTCAGCAGTGCTCACAACATCTTCACCAGGAGTAGACTCCATCTCAAGAAACCACTTTCTTTGCTACTTTGTAAGAAGTAATTCCTCATCCATTTAAGTTTTATCATGAAATTGCAACAATTCAGTCACATTTTCAGACACCACTTCTAATTCTATTTCTCTTGTAATTTTCCACCACTTCTGCAGTTACTTCCTCCACTAAAGTCTTGAACCTGTCAAAGTCATCCATCAGGGATAGAATCAACTTCTTCCAAACTCCTGTTAATATTGATATATTGATGTCCTCCCAAGAATCACAAATTTTTTATGGCATCTAGAATGATGAATCCTTTTAGGAAGATTTTAAATTTACTTTGCTCCAATCACTCAGAGGAATCACTATTGATCTATAGCTTTATGAAATGTATTTCTTAAATATGATAACTTGAAAGTCAAAATTATTCCTTGACCCATAGACGCAGCATGGATGTTGTGTTAGCAGGCACGAAAACATTAATCTCACTGTAAATCTCCATCAGAGCGCTTGGGTGACCAATGAGCAGTCATATTTTGAAATAAATCTTTTTTTTTCTGAGCAGTAGGTCTCAATAGTAGTCTTAAAAATATTCAGTAACCATGTTGTAGACAGGTATGCTGTCATCTAGTCTTTGTTGTTCCATTTATAGAGCACAAGAAGAGTAGATTTGGCATAATTCTTAAGAATCCTGTGATTTTCAGATGATAAATGAGCATCAGCTTCAATTTCAAGTCACCAGCTGCATAGTACCTAACAAGAGAGTCACCCTGTCCTTCAAAACCAGGCATTGACTTCTTCTCTCTAGCTATTAAAGTCCTAGTGGCATCTTCTTCCAATATAAGGCTGTTTCATCCATGTTGAAAATTTTTGTTTAGTGTAGCCACCTTCATCAATTATGTTACCTAGATCTTCTGGATAACTTGCTGCAGCTTCTATACCAGCATTTGCCGCTTCACCTTGAATCTTCATGTTATGGAGATGGATTCTTTCCTTAAACATCATAAACTGACCTCTGCTAGCTTCAAACTTTCCTTCCACGGCTTCCTCACCTCTCTCAGCCTTAATAGAATTGAAAAGTTAGGGCCTTGTTCTGGGTTAGGATTTGACTTAAGGGAATGTTGTGGCTGATTTGATCTTTTATCCAAACCACCAGAACTTTCTCCATGCCAGCAAAAAGGCTGCTTTGTTTTCTTATCATTCGCCTGTTCACAAGTATTGCACTTCTAATTCCCTGCAAGAACTTTTCCTTTTCATTAGCAATTTGGCTGTTCATTGCAAGAAGCCAAGCTTATCTCAGATTTTCATATAACTTCCTCACTAAGTTAATTCATTTCTGGTCTTCTAAAGTGAGAGATGCATGACTCTTCCTTTCATTTGAGCACATAGAGGTCATTGTGGGGTTATTAAATAGTCTAATTTCAATGTTGCTGTGTTTCAAGGAATAGGGAGGCCTAAGGAAAGGGAAAGAGATGGGGTCATGGCCAGTTGGTGGAGCAGTCAAAACATACAACTTTTATTAGTTGAGTTCCCTATCTTATATGGGTGCATTTTCTGGCACCCCAAAACAATTACAATAGTAACATCAAAGATCATTGATCACAGATCAACATAACGGGTATAATAACAATGAAAAAGTGTGAAATATTGCAAGAATTAATCAAAATGTGACACAGAGACATGAAGTGAGCACATGCTGTTGGAAAAATGGCATCAAAAGACTTGCTTAATGCAGTGTTGCCACAAATCTTCAATGTAAAAAAATGCAGTATCTGTAAAGTGTAATAAAGTAAAGCACAATAAAATGAGTTATACCTCTATTGGTGTTGTATATCTTGGACTGGGTGTTGATTAGCTGGCAACCCAGAAACACCAATAGGCACAAATTTTAAAAAGAAAAACCTACTCTTTCTAGCCAAAGGACAAGAAGGGGGCATCCTAGAAAAAGAAAATGTTTTAGACAATAACCTCTCTATTACAGCCACACACAATGGAAAACAACTTGGCCCCAACCACTGCGAGCAAAGGCTGAATGGGAAGCTGGGACTTCTAATTCAGCCAAATAGTATTATGGTTCCCCTCTCATTGTAGGATGTCAAAGAGGCTGAATGGGGAACCCAAACTTTCCCACCTATCAGTACCAAGGGGGCATCACCTTCCATTGCTGGCATGCTGTCTGATGAGGCCTGCTAAAATAGAAGGTGTTAACAAGATTCAAAATCTAAGAGCATAATACCCAAAATGTCCAGATATAACTGAAATTCATTTGTTCTATGAAAAACCAGGAAAATCTTACTTTGAATGTGAAAAGGCAACCAGTCTACTTTATAGAAATGGAAAAGCTAATTATCAAATATTATTTGGAAGGATAGGGGCCTCTGAATAGCCAAAAACATTTTGAGAAAAGAAGAATGAAGTGGGAGTACTCACACTTTCTGACTTGAACATAAGCTTTATAATATAAAACCCTGGTGGTCAAAACAACATGGTACCGGCATAAAGATGGGTGTATTGATCAATGGAATTAAATTGAGAGTTTGGTAATAGTCTCTCTGATCTATGGTCAGTTGATTTTTGATATAGCTGTCAAATCCACAAAACTGGGACAGAATAGTTACTTCAATAGTTCCAGTGTTGGGAAAACTGGATATGCATACCCAAAAGAATGAAAAAGGATCCCTATCTCACACCCAAGCAAAAATTAATTCCAAGTGGATCAAAAGCCTTAATATAAGAGGCAGTACCATAAAACTAGAAGAAAATATAGGGGGAAATATCTTCAAGGTATAGTAATAAGAGGTAGTTTTCTAAACCTTATTCCCAAAACCCAAGCAATGAAAAAGGGTAGATAAATGGGGCACTCTCAAAATTTAATACTTTTGTGTTTCAAAGGACTTTGTCAAACAGGGGAAAGGGAGTCATTTTAATGGGAGAAAATATTTGGAAACCATATATCTGATAAGGGTTTAATATCAGAATATATATAAAGAAATCTTACAACTCAACAATAAAAAGATGACAGCCCAGTTAAAATATGGGCAAAAAGTAAATAGAAGACATTTTTCCAAAGAGGAAATACAGATGGCCAAAAAGCCATCAATGCAAATCAAAACTACAATGAAATATCATCTCACACCTACTAGATTGGCCATTATTAAACAAACAGGAAGTTACAAGTGTTGGGATGTGGTGAAGTAAGAACTCCTATTCACTACTGGTGGAAATGCAACCTGGTAGAGCTGCTGTGGAAGACATTCTGATGGTTCCCCAGGAAGCTGATTATAGAGTTGTTTTACAACCCAACAATCCTGCTACTTGGGATACATCCAGAATATTTGAAAGCAGGGATATGAAGAGACATTTGCACACCAATGTTCACAGCAACATTATTCACAATTGCCAAAATATAGAAACAATCCAAGTGTCCATCAACAGATGAATGAACTAAAAAAATGTGGTATATACATATGAGGGAATATTATGCTGCAATAAGAAGGAATGAAATCTGAAGCATGCGATGACATGGATGAGCTCTGGGGATGTTATGTAATGTGAAATAAGTCAGACGCAAAAGCACAAATATTTGTTCTCACTGATATGAGCTATTTATAATATGTAAACTCATAGACATAAAATACAGAATATAGGTTACCAGGATATAGAATGAGGCTAAAGAATGGAGAGTGGTTGCTGAATATGCACAAAATGTTTAACTATGTTGGTGTTGCATTTGGAAATGGATAAAGGTACCAGTAGCACATTACCATGAGAATAATAACTAGTAATCAATGGTGTGTGTATGTGGTAGAAAGGGGAAATTTAGCATCATGTATGTCACCTGAAGGAAAAATGGAGGGTGAAACATGAAAATATATAACACAGTGAATCTTGTGGTGGACTGTGACTGTGATGAATTGTACAAACCAAAAAATATTAAAAAGTTCTTTCATGAACTAGAATAAGCATATGACAAGGAGTTAATAATAGAGGGATATGTGGGGGGAAATGCACTTATTGCAAACTGTGGACTAGAGTTAACAGTAATATTTTAATATTCTTTCATCAACAATAACAAATATATTACACCAACATTATGAGTCAACAGTAGGGGGAGAAAAGAGGTATAGGAGGATTGGGATTTTGTTTTTTTATTTTTATTTCTTTTCTGGAGTAATGAAAATGTTCTAAAACTGATCATTGAAATATATGCACAACTATGTGATGATATTGTGAGCCATTGATTGCATACTTTGGATGGTTTATTTGGTGTGTGAATATATTTCAATAAAATTGAGAAAAAAGTAATGAACTATTAATACACAAAAAAACATGGATGAAACTCAAGGGCATTATGCTGAATATAAAAGCCAATCTCAGTGGTAATATACACTGTGATTCCATTTATATAACATTATTGAAATGACAAAATTGTCATTTCAGATTAGTGGGAAGCCTATGGATAGGGATGGGGAGGAATGGTGGGGGGCGGAGCGGGAAGTGAATGTTACCAGGAAGAAGTAGCACATAAAAGGATGATGATGGAATCGTTTGCTATTCTGATTGCAGTGGTGGTTATATGAAACTATGCACATGCTACATTGGAGTAGAACTATATATACATATTGTAACAAAGTGACTTTGCAAGGTTTTGTATTGTATCACAATTATGTGAGATTAAAAATTGGAAAAAACTGGGTGAAGAGTGTGGAAACTCTGTACTACCTTTGTAAGACATACTGTGGGTCTATAAGTAAAAATATATGTATATAAATAAGATCAGCAACAGGAATGCTCTTCCTCCATTTTCCCTTTTTCCCACTCTTCTCCTTGAAAGGAATGGTTTTGGTTGGGGATTGGCAAGCTATGATAGGTAGCAATGTCTAACTGAAGCTTGCGGGAGGGGGAACTCCAGAGTAGCTTCTCGACTCTTTGAACTCTTTCAGCCACTGATACCTTATTTGTTACACTTCTTTTCCCCCTTTTGGTCAGGATGGCATTGTTGATCCCACAGTACCAGGGCTAAGCTCATCCCTGGGATTTATCTCCCATGCCACCAGGGAGACTGTCACCCCTGGATGTCATGTCCATGTAGGTGGGAGGGCAATGATTTCACTTGTGGAGTTGGGCTTAGACAAAGAGGCCACATTGAGCAATAAAAGAGGTTCTCCAGAGGTAACTCTGACATAACAATGGGTGCCCATTAAATTTCTTTGCTATATACATAAGCTTCACAAGAGCAAACCTCAAGATGAAAGGCTTGGCCTATTGATTTGTGTGTCCCTAATGTTTGACACTGTATCAGGGGTTTGCCCAGTGGTAAAGTTTAATAGTTCCATATTCTTCTTCCATTCCCCATGGGACTTTGGTATGCATCATCATTTGCCAGTTTACTTCTCAGTCAGAGCATCCTTCAGCCACCTCCATTCATTGGGCACCATATATAATTTCCAAAGTCAACAGTCCATCAACACTCTCAATTTTAGATAGTTTCATTGTGCCCAGGAGAAAGATAACCAATAAACACACCCTCACCAAATAGAAAATTCAAACCTCCCCTTAATTCTTGCCCCTCCTCCCATTATTTATCTCTGGTGTTTCTGTGGTACTGTTGATGTTTTCCTGTTAAACATAGCTCATAGCATGCAATAGCAGTTTTCCCCCTATACCCTGAACTCAAATACTCTGTACAAGACTATACCTTTGAAATAGTTCATGCAAGAACTTATTTATATTTGTAGTGTTAATCAGTGGAATACATGGGTCTATATGACCCCTTTCCATCATATTCATCTTCAATATGGTAATATTACTTATAGACCCTCTAGTGAACTGCCTTCACTTTCATCTATTCCCTTACATTTGAGTCCAACCTCATTAGCTAACCATTCACCAATCTCTAGCTTCCATGTATCTCAATGTCCTCTATATTTTGTGTTATAAGCCTCTGACTTTATTCTTACCATGGACATAAGGGTGAAATCATACAGTATCTATCCTTTGGGTCTGGCTTATTTTGCTCAGCTTTATGTCCTCAAGGCTTATCCATTTTGTCATGTTCTTCAGGATGTTATTTAATCTGACTGTTGCATAATATTCATGTGTATAAACCACATTTTTTAATCCAATTGTTGATGGGCACTTGGATTGTTTCTATCTTTTGATGATTGTGAATAATGCTTCTATGAACATTGGTGTACAAATATCTGTTTGTATCACTGCTTTCAGCTTCTCCGGGTATATACTGAGTAGTGATATTGCCAGGTCATAAATAAGGCAACTCAATATTTGGTTTTCCTAGGATCTGCCAAACTGTCTTCCATAGCTCCAACATTTGTAGTTTCCTGTTTGTTTAATAGCAACCATTCTTATAGGTGTGAGGTGGTATCTCATTGTAGTCTTAATCTGCATTACCCTTATAACCAATGAAAATAAGAATCTCTTCATGTGCTTTTTAGCTATCTATATTTGCTCTTCAGAAAAATAACTCTTCATATCTTTAGCCCATTTTATAATTGGGTTGTTTATTCTTTTGTTGTTGTCTTTTCTCCTGGGAGATAGACTTTTCTGGGAAAGCAACTCATGTCCTTGCTATTTTAATCTAATACAGAAGGAACCTGCCTTTAACCCCCAGAAAAAAACAAAAACAAAATTAAAAACAGTATCCCCTGAAGCAGGACTGTGTTAGTTTGCAAGCTGCTGGAATGTGGTATGCCAGAACTGGAACAGCTTTTATAAAAGGAGACTGTAACAAGTTACAAGTTTACAGTTTTAAGCCTGTGGAAACATCCAAACTAAGTCATCCAGGGAAAGTTACTTTAATTCAAGGACGGCTGAAGAATCTGCAACAACCCAGTCAGCTGGGAAGGTAGACTGGTCCACTATTCCAGGGCTCTGTTGCTTTCAGCCTCTGTTCCTGTGGAAGTTCCTCACTTTACTTCCCCAGGGCTGGCTTTCATCTTTTGACTTTCATCCCTTGGCTCACTCCAGGCTCTGGCTTGCTTAACATCTTACGGCAACATTTGCTGTGTTCCATGCATCTCCAAACATCTTTGTTTCTTTTCTCTATATATCTGCATCTGTGTCAGCTCTGCTGTGAAGTTTCTGTCAGCTCTGAGACTTCTGTTGTTGCTCTAGGCTCTGTCATTTCTCTCACTTATGTTATTTCTGAGTGTCTCCAAAATGTTTCCTCTTTTAAAGGATTCCAGTAATGTAATCAAGATCCACCTGGAATAAGTAGAGGCACCTCTCCATCTAATCAAAGTCAATATCCACATTTGGATGTTTCACATCTTTCTGAAGAAAATCTAATCAAAATATTCCAACCTACAGTATTGAATCAGGATGAAAAGAAATGGCTGTTCTTACAAGATAGGATCAGGATTAAAACATGGCTTTTCTGGGGTGCATAACAGATTCAAACTTGCACAAGGACATTAAAGGTTTCAACCTCTCATCCAAAAATTCCTAATAGCATCGCTTCTCATCCCTGTACGTTGCCAATCTACTTCTCCATTAGTGCATCTGTCAGCCACCTGCATTCATTGGGCATCATGTAGAAGGCCCAAAGTCCACAGTCCATCAACATTCTCAATTTTAGATAATTTCATTGTTCCCAAGAGAAAGAAAAGCAATAAACACACCCTCACCAAATAGGATATCTAAACCTCCTCTTAACTCTTGTCCTTCCCCCCATTACTTACCTCTGCTGTTGCTGTGTTAGCACTAAAATGGTTTCCTTCTGAACATAGCTCAGAGCATGCAAGAGCATTTTCCCCCAGAATCCTGGACTTAAACACTCTTTGTACAAGAATCACATCTTTGCGGTAATTCTTGTGAGAACTAATTCATATTTTTAGTGTTAATCAGTGAGACTCATAGGTCTATACAACGCATTTCATTCTTGTTCACCTTCAATGTGGTAATATTACTCATAGACCCACTAGAGAACCACCTTTGCTCCTATATATTCCCTTACACTGGAGTTCAACCTCATTAGCTAACGGTTCACTCATCTCTACCTTCTAAGTATCTCTAAGTCCCCTATATTCTGTATTATAAGCCTCGGATTATACCTTTATGCTGGTTAAAAATTGGAATCATACAGTACCTATCCTTTTATGTCTGGCTCAGCATTATGTCCTCAAGGCTCATCCATCTTGTCATGTGCTTCAGGACGTCATTTTGTCTTACTGCTGTATAATATTCCATTGTATATGTATATCACATTTTGTTGATCCACTCATCTGTTGATGGGCATTTGGTTTCTTTCTACATTTTGGCGATTGTGACTAATGCTGCCATGAGCATTAGTGTGAAAATGTCTGTTTGTGTTGTTGCTTTCAGCTCTGCTGAGTGTATACCAAATAGTGCTATTGCTGGGTCAAAGGGCAACTCTATTGTTCTAGTTTGCTAGCTGCCAGAGTGCAATATACCAGAAACAGAATGGCTTTTAACCAGGGGAATTTACTAAGCTGCTAGTTCTAAGGCTGAGCAAATGTCCCAATTAAACAAGTTTATAGAAATGTCCAATCACAGGCATCCAGGGAAAGATACCTTGATTCAAGAAGGCTGATGAAGTTCAGGGTTTCTCTCTCAAGTGAGAAGGCACATGGCGAACACAGTCAGGGTTTCTCTCTCAGCTGGAAGAGCACATGGTGAGCACAACATCATCTGCTACCTTTCTGTCCTGGCTTCTGGTTTCTTGAAGCTCCCTGGGAGGCGTTTTCCTTCTTCATCTCCAAAGGTCGCTGGCTTGTGGACTCTCTGCTTTGTGGTGCTGCAGCATTCTCTGCTGTCTCCATATGGCCTTCGTTCTTCAAAATATTTCCTCTTTTAAAGGACTCCAGAAACTTATCAGGAGTCCCCCAAATGGGTAGAGACATGTCGTCACCTAATCCAGCATAACAACCACTCTTGATTAAATCTCATCTCCAGGGAGATGAACTGATTACAGTTTCAAACATACAATTTTGAATAGGGATTATTCTGCCTTTACAAAATGGGATTTAGATTAAAACATGGCTTTTCTGGGGTCCATACATCCTTTCAAACCAGCACATAGATATTTAGTTTTCTAAGGAGCAGCCATTCTTCCATAGTGGCTGCACCATTATACATTCCCACCAGCAGTGCATAAGTGTCCCAGTTTCTCCACATCCTCTCCAACATTTATAGTTTCCTGTTTGTTTAATGGCAGCCATTCATATATGTGTGAGGTGGTATCTCATTGTAGTCTTGATCTGCATTTCCTTTATAATTAATAATAATGAGCATCTCTTCATGTGCTTTTGAGCCATCTGTATTTGCTCTTCGGAAAAATGCTTATTCACATCTTTAGCCCATTTTATAATTGGGTTGTTTCCTTTTTTGTTGTTGAACCATCCTTGCATTCCTGGTATAAACCCCACTTCATCATGGTGTATAATTCTTTTAATGTGCTGTTGGATTCGATTTACTAATATTCTATTGAGAATTTTTGCATCTGTGTTCATTAGGGGGCTTGGCCTGTAGTTTTCCTTTCTTATAGCATCTTTACCCAATTTTGGTATTAAAATGATATTAGCTCCTTGAAAGGCTGTTTTATGTGTATAACCTGATATTTAGAGATAAGAATGAAGCTGAACAGTTTGGCGTTAAAGTAATCCAGAACATAGCGGTAAAGAAGACAGTTTCTATATTTTAGAAGCACAAATACTCTTTGAGACCAATGGAAGAAAGGTTTATTTGATCTGCAACTGAAATTTTCTGTAGTGTAATTCAACCTATCTGTATAGCTCATTTGAACAACTGAAACACAGAGAGCACAGAATGAGAAAGCAGTCCTTTAATCCTGCATACATTATTGTAATGCCTGGAAACATCCTAGAGTATATTAACCAGATAATCGAAAAGTATTGGCAAAGTCCCCTGGGGGAGAGGAGAAAGACTATGGAACTATTAAACCTTAGCATCATGGAATCCCCTGATACTGTGTCAAAATTTAGGGACACCCAAATCAATAGGCCATGCCCTCAATCATGAGGCTTACTCTTGTGAAGCTTATGTAGGTAGCATAGAAGCTTAGACTACCTGTAGGCATGCCTAAGAGTTACTTCTGGAGGACTTCTGTTGTTGCTCAGATGTGGCCTCGGTCTCTCTAAGCCCAACTCTGCAAGTGAAATCATTGCCCTCCCCCCTATGTGGAGGATGAAATCCAGGGGTGAAAGTCTCCCTGGCAACGTGGGAGAGAACTCCCAGGGATGAATCCAGACCTGGTACCATGGGATCAACAATTACATCTTGACTAAATGGGGAAAAGAAGTGTAATTAATAAAGTATCAGTGGCAGAGAGAGATCAAATAGAGTCGAGAGGCTACTCTGGAGGTTGCTCTTACACAAACTTCACGTCGACCTTGCTACCTATCATAACCTGCCAACCCCCAACCAGGACTATTTCAGCCAATCCTAAAGAACACCTAGGGCAATTTATAAAATTCCACAAGGGTTCCAGACACTAGAGCAATTTGCCAGAAATCTACAACCTCCAGATAGGTTCCTGGTCCAGATAAGTCCTGAAACCTTGCCCAACCTCTCCAGAACATCAGATACTTCCATCTCCCTACCCCATATTAGTGACAGACTCTTCCAATATCAAAAATTTAGAATTGTCATAGCCCAGAGAAGCTCAATGAGAAGTATGGAAAGATCAAAGGTGATGGTGGAATTATACATAGAAAATAGGACTTAACATATGAATATGAATGCTAAATCATTAAATTGATATCTCTTTTAGTTGCCAGTATTTTAGAGCAGCTAGAAATAAAAAGCTAAAATTGTGAAATTGTAACCCATGCCAAAGTCTGAAATACAACTAATTGTGGTGCTGTGCTTGGAAATTTATAGCTTTTTTTGTATATATGTTATTGTTCATAAAAAAAGGAAGGAAGAAAAAGTCGATTGTGATGATAAAAAAGTATTTAAGCCTTCTAGCCTCCTATATTCTGGAGCAGCTAGAAGGAAAACTATGAGAGGATCACATTATAGCCCATGACAAACTTTGGAGTCTCTCCTGTAAACACTTTTGAAAGAGTGCTTTGAAAACTATCATGTTTTTATTTCTTTGCTTTCTATATATGTTAGTATACAATGAAAAAAGTTTAAAAAATGATATTAGTGTCATAAAATGAGTTAAGTAGAGTTCCTTTTTCCTCAATTTTTTTGAAAAGTTTGAACAGGATTGGTGTCACTTCTTTATGGAATGTTTGATAAATTCCCCTGTGATGCCATCTGGCCCTGGAAGATTTTTGATGATTGATTAAATTTCTCTACCTGTGATTGGTTTGTTGAGATCTTCTATTTCTTCCCGAGTCAGTGTAGCTTGTTTGTGTGTCTCCAGGAATTTGTCCATTTCATCTAAGTTGTCTAGTTTGTTGGCATATAGTTGTTCATAGTATCCTCTTTTGATTTCTTTTATTTTTTCAGGGTCTGTGGTAATGCACCCCTTCTCATTTCTGATTTTGTTTATTTGCATCCTCTCTATCTTTTTCTTCATCACTCTTGCTAGTGGCCCATCAATTTTATTGATTTTCTCAAAGGACCAACTTTTGGTTTTATTGATTCTTTCTATTGTTCTTTTCTTCTCAGATTCAGGTATCTGTGTTTTAATCTTTGTTATTTCTCTTCTTCTATTTGCTTTGGGGTTAGTTTGCACTTCTTTGTTTAGTTCCTCCAGGTGTGCTAAGTCCTCAATTTTTGCTCTTTCTTGTTTTTTAACATAGGAATTTAGGGCAATAAATTTCCCTCTCAGCACAGCCTTTGCCACATCCCATAAGTTCTGATAAGTTGTACTCTCATTTTCGTTTGTCTCCAGACAGCTATTTATTTCTCCAACAATTTCTTCTTTGACCATCTGGTTCTTTAAGATTGTGTTATTTATCTCCATATATTTGTGAATGTTCTTATTCTTTGGTGGTTAATGAGATCCAGCTTCACCCCATTGTGATCAGAGAAAGTGCTTTGAATAATTTCAATGTTTTAAAATTTATAACGTCCTGTTTTGTGGCCCAGCATATGCTCTAACCTGGAGAATGTTCCATGAGCACTAGAGAAAAATGTAGGACCTTGTGCTTTGGGGGTGCAAGGACCTATATATGTCTGTTAGGTCTAATTCATTTATCAAGTATTTTAACTTCCGTATTTCCTTGTTGATCTTCCGTCTGTTTGTTCTATCTATAGAGGAGAGTGGTGTATTGAAGTCTCTTAGTATTATTGTTGAAACATCTGTGACTCCCTTCCATTTTGCCAATATTTGTCTCATGTACTTTGGAGCTCCTTGATTGGGAGCATAAACATTTATGATTGTTATATTTTCTTAGTGAATTGGCCCTTTAATTAATATATAGTCTCTTTGTCTCTTTGTCTCTTTGTCTCTTATGATGTCTTTACATTTAAAGTCTATTTTGTCTGATATTAGTATAGCTACTACTGCTTTCTTTTGGTTACAACTTGCATGGAAAATCTTTTTCCATCCTTTCACTTTCAATCTATTTGTATCCTTGTGTCTAAGATGAGTCTCTTGTAAGCAACATATAGCTGGGTTATGTTTCTTAATCCATTCTGCTAATCTTTATCTTTTAATTGGTAAGTTTAGTTCATTAACATTCAAAGTTATTACTGAAAATGTATTTCTTGATTCCACCATCTTATCTTTTTAAATTTTGTCAGATCTATATATTCTTTTCTTTCTCTTTGTATTCTTTAAATTACCCTTAGTGTTACTCTTCAATTCTCTGCCCTCCTCTAGACCTCTCTCTCCTGTCTTTTTTTTTTTTCATCCAGCAGAACTCATTTTAGTATTACTTGTAAGGCAAATCTTGTGTTAACATATTCTTTCAGGACTTCTTTGTCTGTGAAAACTTTAATCTCTCCCTCAATTTTGAAGGACAGTTTGACTGAGTAAAGAATTCTTTGCTTGAAGTCTTTCTCTTTCAGGTCTTGAGTGTATCATACCACTGCCTTCTCACCTCCAGGGTGCTAGTTGAGTAGTCTGAATTCACTCTTATTTGATTTTCCTTTTATGTAGTAGACTGTTTTTCTTTTGCCACTTTCAGGCTTCTCTTCAATATTTGACAGACTGATTAGTATGTGCCATGGGGAAGGCCTATTTGATTTATTCTGTTTGGAGTTAGTTGGGCTTCTTCAACTTGTATATTTATGTCCTTTTTTAGGGTTGGGAAGTTTTACCCCCATTATATCCTCACCTACTCTTCCTAGCCCTTTACTCCTCTCTTTTCTTCCTGGGACACCAATGATTCTTATATTTCTATGCCTTGTTTTGCCTATCATTTACCTGAGTTCCCATTCAATTTTTTCCATCTTTTTTGCCATTTGCTGTTTTGAGTCTTTGAAGTCAATTATTCTGTCCTCTATATCACTTATTCTTTCTTCTGTCTCTTCAAATCTAGTGTTGTGTGCCTCTAGTATGTTCTTTATTTGGTCAACAGAGTCTTTAATTTCTGTGATATCCACTATTTTTCTATTTATTCTTTCAAATTCCTCTTTGTGCTCTTTTACTGTCTTCTTGCTCTTCTTTATGTCATTTGTTATCCCATTTATTTTATTAAGTAGGGTTGTGTGAACATCTTTGATTAGTTCCAATGTCTGTGTCTCCTCTGGTGTTTTAATTTGGTCATTAGGCAGGGCTATATCTGTGTGCATTATGATATGCTTAGTAATCTTCTGCTGTCTTCGTGGCATGTAAATATCTTGATTGATTTACTTTGGGAATTGATTTCTTTCAATAGTCTATGGCCTTGTGTTTGCGAGGTGATTGTACAGCAGGCAGCAGGGCGTGGGGTCGGGCAGCCAGTACAGTGATTTGCTTCAGGGCATGTATAGGTGCAGGTTGGGGATGTTACAATGGTGCTTGTGAACATGGGCATCCAGCAGCCAGGGAGGATGCAGCTGTGTAGGTGCACCGGTCTGGGAGGTGTAACCCTGATATGCACTTGTCTAAGGCATGGGACCCTTTGTGCACCTGTGTAGACCTGTGGCAGCAGGTTGGCACTATACTTTCATGGACTCGGGGAGATGTGACCTGGCTGTGCAAGTCAGCACTTTCTTAGAGCTGGAAAGTGTGGCTGAGTGCCGTGCACATGCCCAGTTCTAGGACTGCTGTATAAATTGTGGTTCCCAGAGCTGAATTACGTGATTGGGGGCCTGTGTGCATGCGTGGGCCTGGGAGTGCTATAAATGGATGGGCAGAGCTCAGACTGGGCAGAGTGAGCCTGTGCGACAGGCCAGTGGTGCAGGGGTAGCCTAGGTATGGAATTTAGTGCCTGCAGCCTTTATGCATTTGGCAACAGTGTGCAGCAAGCAGGGAGTGTAAGGTAGTGCTCAGGAGGGGTGCAGTAGAGGTGGGTTGGGCTTGGGGTGGGAGTGTGGGGCAAGTGTGTTCACTGGGGGCTGGTGGGGTGGGGGCACCTGGAGAGTGGGGAGTGGGAATGGGTGATGGGGTTCAGGTGTGTGGAGTGTGGAGTGAGTTGCTGGTCACTGGGGTTACACTGGTGAGGGTAACACACCCAAGGAACACAGCCTGGCTTACTTCCTGGTCCTGGGTTCCTGTCTGTGCACTCCTGCAGGCTCCGTGGCTCCACAGGTCTCAAACTCTGTGCCAGGTTTGAGCTTTCTGCCTTTCAGTTCCTCGGCCTCTGCAACCAGTGCTGCCTCATGTGGTGCAGAAGGCTCTCCCAGGTCAGCTGCACTCCTGAATCACCACTTTAGTCACCCTCCTGTCCCTTCTCTAGCTTTTCTGTGGAGCAGGGCTAATCTCAGCCACTCTATTAACTGTCTTCCTGGAAGTCCTCAACAAGTTTTATTTTAAAGGTAATTATATGTTGTGAGGTGTGTGTTTGGAGATAGTTTCCAAAACTATATGGGTAACTTAAATTATGAAGGACATGAAGAATGTTTTCTTTTTAATTAAAAGGAAAAAAGTGTAGTTTTGTCCTAAGATCAAATGAATGGCTATTATAGAATGAGAAAAATATAGGACAAAACATGAATGGATATGGAAAGTTGTGGAAGGTTCATGAAAAGGGAAATTATTGTCAAAATTAAAAATTCATAAAAAATTTAAAAGTTTGTAAAAGATTAAAAGATGTAAGTTTGATGGGTCTATAATATACTAATGCAAAACTAAAACTTAGTTTTCTTAGTTAAAGTGAAATGTCTTCTTAAATTATTATTCCATCTTTGGTACAAAGTTTTCCTTAAGGAGTTAGTGTAAACAATCAAAAGTCTACACTTTATCAAAATAAATTCTTGCCTATATGTCAACCTTAACATATCTTCAGTTGTTTGAAAACAAAAATGTAACTGAGAAATTAGGATTTAAGGGGTGATTTTGATCTACTGAATCATTATTTAGATATTCTTTTTTTGCTTTCTGGTATATTGGAGTAGACAGAAATAAATACTTGAAACATCTAAATTGTATACAGCTGCTTAGATCTC
The DNA here is from genome assembly GCA_004026745.1 of Myrmecophaga tridactyla. Lineage (NCBI taxonomy): Eukaryota > Metazoa > Chordata > Mammalia > Pilosa > Myrmecophagidae > Myrmecophaga > Myrmecophaga tridactyla. Next base: position 26,093 of record PVIY010002034.1, read on the forward strand.
TGATACTAAGTGTATAGCCTTTATCTTCTGCCCCTGTTGCTGTTAAAATCTTGTGACTAACCTTCATTTGTACCCAGTTATCCAATTTTTCAACTTTAGAGTCTTGTCATCCCTGAAGACAATCCCTAGTGTTTATTAATGAAGAGTCTTGGTTCAACCCAGAACTTACCCACCTAACTCCAAAGTTCTCTTGATAACTGATCCTAGGTCTAACCAAAATGGGCCTGCCTGACATGTACAGTAGCTTAGACTTTAACCTACAAGTCACCTATACCTCATTCTGCCATTCTCTTACATACATTCTGTGATGAAGCATCAATCTATACGTGCTCAATAAATCAATCACTTCTAATTATATCAACTGGGCCACTGTGTTCATTATCCTAAACCCTGCCCATCTTTTTCTCTAATAAAACTATCAGAATTAATGCAGTTCAGAGACATATTTTGGGCTGATAGGCCATGTGTTTTCCTACTGTATGCCTGGTAAAATAAACTCTTTCTCTCTTTGAAACCAGGTGTCTCAGGAATTGGTTATTGAGTGCATTAGGGAAAAGAATCCATGGCCTTTGTCTGGGACAATTTGGCAACCCTTCGGGATGAATACTGTGGGTTCTGGTGCCCCAGCAGAGCGGATAAGCTGGGTGGTCAAGCCCTTTGCAGCCACTGGACTGTATTTGGTATAGAAGCTCAACAACTGGGGTTCTCTGTTCTGCTGGCACTCCATGGACTTTTGGTGCCTTTAAAAATTCAAAGAGAGAAGCCATTTCCAGTCCCATATCTGGACATCTGATGGGGTGAATGGGTCATCAGGAACAAGTTGATTAGGGAGTAACTGCGTTGGTTCAAGTCCCCTTGACCTAGGCCTGTGTTATCCTTTCATCTGGGTTCCATGCAATTATACTGTTGAGTATAATACTGAAAACATAAGCAATCCAACAATTAATTGGTATTTAACAAAAATCGGGGATACCCCTGAGGTGAATTTTGAAAATTAGGGAGGTTAAAGCTTCCTCATCTCAAGAGCCCACTGGAAGCTTTTGGTAAATCTAAAGGTGAGCCCATATCAGTTGGAAATTACATTTTTGGTGGACACTAAAGCAACTTGATCTTCTGTGAACCATATTGCTAAGGGGATCAAATTCTCCGTAGCTCCCTCACAGTTTCAGGAGTAAAAAGGGAAAGATTTAAAGTCCCCATTTTCAAACCTCCTAATATCTGTTGGGAAGATATCCAAATTATAACCCCCCTACTGTACATTCCAGAAGCTGGGAGCAGCTTGTTGAGAAGGGACCTAATAATACCCATGGGACTGGCTAATGGGCATGAACTGAAACTACTACATAGAAGGCCAGCAAGAGTGTTGCAGCATCTGTATAAAAAGAAAAAATCCACTGCCAGTCATGACTGGGAGGGGCAGGGAAGGGACATATTGGAAGAAAAATGGCTTCAGAGGCAGAACTATGGAGGCTGGGGTCTCTAGTTGGGAGGCCTTGGGCCAGGAGAGTGGACCCACCCAAGCACTTGGAGAGGGTAGGTTTGCTCCGAAGACAGAGAGGATGGGCCTTCCACCTTGCAGTGGAGGAATGTTGCCACTGGGAGAGAGGGATTAGGGATATCCTGGCTGGCACCACATGGAAGGGTTGAGCATGTGCCCCAGAAATGGCAGAGAGCCAAGGTGCAGCCCCAATGCTCGTAAAGGGTGGAGCCAAGAGGGTTGTGTTCTCCCCAGTGTTCCCCCAGGTTGCATTTGGAAAGAGGCGAGCTGCTGTATAGGCCTTTGGAAAGGGTGGGACTGCCACTTTCTAAAGACCCAAAGATACATGACTCTTAGACTTTAAAATCTAATGAAGTTTGCCCTGCAAGTTTTTGAAAATGCTTGGGTCTGGTGACCCCTGTGTTCTTTCCAATTTCTCCTTATGTAAGTGAGAATGTATATCCTATGACTGTCCCTTTTTTGTATATCAGCAGCAAATAATTTATTCTGAGTTTTACAGGTCCAGAACCAGAGAATTTTGTCCATAGCTAACTTTGCAAAGGACCTCTTCCTTAAGAATTATATACTGGCTTTGTCCTTTGCTCTGTCATCCCTCAGGCACCTTGGTTTGCTGGCCCAGACCCACCTCTTGAATTTGCTGCCCATCACATCAACCCAGCAGTTGGGTCCTCATCAAATTGCGGAAAGCGTCGAAACTCCAACTGTCCTGGGAAGGACCCTATCAAGTTCTGTTAACAACTGAAATGGCCATCTGGATGGCAGAGTAAGGCTGGACTCACTACACCTTTCACTACACAAGTGAAAGAACCAGTAGCTAAGCCAGATGATAAGTACCCAACAACACAGTCTGATTCCTGGAAAAAAACCCCAACTTTGGACCCTTTAAAATCACATTAAAGAGACTGATTGGGAAGGTGAAAGGGATTTTTGAATTTTTGGAACACAATAAGTAGCTCAAGTGCATGGTACCCCCTTTTCATAATACTACTCCTGATGAAAATTGTAGTATGTTGCCCTCTCTTTTCCCTGCACTCAGGGGTGGAAAAGTCAGTGCCATACAGGCTTCTCACCTCGGTTCAGGAAACCACTCTACCTGTCTCTTGATGGAAAGAAGGCCTCTAAGACCATGGGACCGTGGTCTTGCATACCTAAGCATGGCAATTTATCCAGTTTAACCAGACCACAAGCAGGGCTTTGGTGAGATTGTGGTAAGGGCATCCTCCAACCAGTTTTACCCAAGAAGTAGAAAGAGACCTGTACTCTGGTCCAATTGTCCATCCCTTTCACCCTGGCATTTGAAAAGAAGGAGGATCGAGTTTTTTAAGAAAGTATGGGGGTGCCAAGGGAAAACCCAGTTGAGTTTAGGGCTTGAAATTAAGTAGTTGCAGGATTTAAGTCATCCTTATTCTGGTGGATCACCATCAAAAAATGTGGATTGGATTAATCAGATCAATTACACCAAGGATGCAGTTGAGGGAAGAGAAGAAAAATTAGATGCTACTAGCCGAATGACATGGGAGAATAGGATGGCCCTAGACATGATGTGAGCTGAAAAGGGAGGTGATAGTGTTATGGTTGGGGATAGTTGTTATACATTTATCCCCAATAGTACCCCTTGCAAATGGAACTATTACCAGTTTTACAAGGTCTGAGGGCCTTAACTGAAGAATTGGCAAAAAATTCATGCATTGATGACCCTCTCATGAGATGGTTAGAAAACTGGTTTGGGGAATGGAAAGGGGAGATACTGTCCATGCTAACTTCTGTAACCATCATAGCTGGGGTACTCACTTTACTTAGGTACTGCATTATCCCATGTGCCCTAGGGTTAGTTCAGAGACTCATCAAGAACCTCCTTGAAGAGGAAGATCTCTATGATGAAGAGTGTGAAAAGGCTCTTATCAGGTTTGAAGAAAGACTAAAATGTGAAAACTAAAAAAGTTCAAAAAGAAAGAGGTGGGATTTGTAAGAAAATTAAATTCAGCTTTACAAAATGGTGCAGGAAAGGGCCGCAGAATAACTCAAACCAGTTTTGTAGACAGGGAAGGAGAGCACCTCTGACATAGCCTAGAATTGGTGCCAAACAGGTAGAAACAAGTTTAAATAAGTAACAGCTAGGGTCATTGAAATATACAGCATAATCAAAAGTGGGAACCTTCTGCCAGAAATTTGAATTAGTTAGACTATCTGGATAGGCTGTGACCTCTGAAGTATCCAGTTAGCAGAGAAACAGGGGAGAGTCTGTGAACTAGGCACAGGTATAACCATTTTGGCATTCTATTGTTTGGCGTGCCAGCCACCATTTTGTGTTTAGCTGGGTGCCTGTTCTTGCAAGATCGTGAATAAATTCTTTCTTCTCCACAATTGGGTAAGCATTTATTCACTTTCGTATATGACATTTTATCTAACATTGGTATGTTCCTGCATTTGTATTGGTCAAATGTTCCTTATTGATTACTGACTACAAAAATTCCTTTAAAAAGGGAACCATTGAGCTGTATTGAAAATTGAAAAGATTTTAATTATGAGTTTATAAAAAAGAATTTATTTCTGAAACATACTCTGGCCTCAAAATGATTAAAAATAAAAATATCACCATTACAGTTAAAATTAAAGTCAATTGCATTGTTTCACTCTAACACATCTCAAAGTATTTGCAGTAAACTACAAAATCAAAACTTCAACTTTAACAAAAAAAGCTTTTAAAGAAAACAAGACAAGTATATAATTTATGTTGTATCTGTTAAGTAGCATAACCTTAGTTATGTTAGAAAAAGAAAGTAAGTCTTTTTGTTTCTTTGTTTTGTTTTGTTTTTTGGGGGGAGGTACATGGTCTGGGAATCAAACCTGGGTTTCCCACATGGAAGGTGAGCATTCTACCACTGAACTACCCATGCACCCTAAACTAAACCTTTTTTTTTTTTTTTGGCATTGGCAGCCACCCGTAATCGAACCCAGGTCTCCAGCAAGGCAGGTGAGATCTCTGCATGCTGAGCCACCATGGCTCACCCTAAACCTTTTTTAAACTAAAGTATTTACATATTTACTAAGGGCAATGGAAAAAACTCTACAATAATTTTACTCACGGAAGAAAAACCTTCCCATTTGGGTACCCACTAAACATTTATGTTTAAACCCCTAACCTTATTTCCTGCTTCATCCTACTAAGTTTATGCCTTCTTGATTAAATTGTAGCTACAATGGCATTCTACAACCAGGCTGTTAATTGTGCATATACATTCCAGCTTTAAGTAATTCTAGCCTCCCACAAAATATTCTTCCACCATCTTCAGTTAACTTTAAGTAATTAAATAGTAATGGTTACTCACCCATATCACCCAAAGTGGCATCCACCTAATTCTAATATTTTCTGTAACTATTCCCTCTCTGTTCTATATGCTATTTCCATTGTCAAAGTACAGCTAAACAGGACCTATCCATCTCTAACATCTGTTTGGGACACCTAAATCTGCATAATTGCTAAAGGAGGCATCCTGGGCATCAAAACTCCTCTAATTCAACTACGCACTAGCACATAAGATGGTTGTCCACATTAAAGTCAGGCCAAGACAGCAGCTCTATGGGAGCCAGAACATACCTGTCTTTCCCAAATGCTATTGTATTCTCATTTTTCAAAATTACATACTGTAAACGTGTAGCCTCCCATTTCTGCACTCAGGAACTAAGCATGGCAGCAAGATTGTAAGAGTGTTGGGGTCAAGTTCATTAATATTGATTTTTGCGTTTTCCAATATCTGTGAACTTTTCCAACATTGTCAGCAATTATGCACATTCCTGCATGCACTCTCTCAGTTCTAAAAAAATAAAAAATTCATCCTCAACCTCCTTTAGGAGATTTAAATCTTTTGGGGAGATTGAAGCAGGATAAAATAGGAACATTATAAGTCCCTGGTTTCCTATTCAGCTCTGAAAGAGTTAACAGACAACTGTAAGTCCCTTGTTTTATATCTAGTGCCATAAGAACTAATAAATACTGCAAATTCCAGCTGCAAATGTCCTGGGGAAAAAATTTCCCCTAAAGCCCCCAAACTATTGAAACTTTCATGAACCATAAAATGTTGTAAAATCCTAAACCCAAAGCAAATTCTAGTTAATGATAAGAAGCATAGGTGCATAAAGATTGTTAAACATCTGCCCAAAGACAAATTTTAGGCATGTGAAAACAAGCCACAAATTCCAATAGCTATCTCCTCCTAGAACAAAGAAAAGACCTGGTGTTCAAAGGTTACTATGGGAGCCTGTACTAAGATACCTAGTATTCAAAGGTTACTATAGAAACCTGCCACAAGTAAAACATTCCTATAAAACAAGCTAACCCACTGCACTCAGTGCTTCTCCCTCCCTTGGGCACATTTTAACTGAGAAATCAGGATTTAAGGGATGATTTTAATTACTGAATTGTTATTCCTTTTTGCTTTCTGGTATATTAGAGTAGGAAGAGGGAAATTCCTGAAATCTCTAAATTGTATCCAGTTGCCTTGATCTCTGGCAATGATTGTATAGTCTTTATTTTCTGCCCCAGTGATTGTTAAAACCTTATGACTAACCTTTTTTACCTGATTATCTAGTTTTTCAACTTTAGAATCTTGTCATTGTTATAGACAGCCCCTAATGTTTATTAATGAAGGGCCTTGGGTCAGCCCAGAACTAACGCATTGGAAGTTCAAAGTAATCTTGAAAAATGAGAGACTGGATTTAACCAAAATTGGCCTACCTCACATGCACAGTATCTGATACTTTAACCTACAAGTCACCTATACTTGCTAATGCCATTATCTTACACACATTCTGTGACTAAGCATGTAATCAATCTACATATGCTCAATAATTAGATTACCTCCAAATACATCATCTGGAGCCACTGTACTCATCATCCTAAACCCTGCCCATCCTTTACTCTAGAAAACTATCAGAATTACTGTAGTTTGGGTGTAACTGGTGGCTTGCTGGCAATGGTCTCAGATGAGCCCCAATCCAGGTTCAGTAGTCTCAAAACTCAGAAAAATATTTAGACAAGAGGGCCAATAGGAATAAGTAGTAAAGTTTATTAAAAAGAGAAGTCTATCAAAGAGAGTACACGTTAAAGAAGTTAACTGGGAAATGTCCAAGGAAGGGCCACATACTGAGTGGAGTGGGCCAGCTTTTTTTATAGGAATGTATTGTAGGTAGTAGGTTTCCATAGTAACCTTTGAATACTAGGTGTCTTCTTTGTTCTAAGAGAAGCTAGTAGAATTCATAGTTTGTTGTCACATACCTAAAATTTGTCTTTGAACAAATTGTTAACAATCTTTATGACCCTCTGCTTCTTATTATTAACTAAGAGTTTACTTTGGGCCCAGAATTTTCCAGGCTTTTATGGTTTGGGGAGGTTCCAGTGGTTTGGGGCAGTTTTGGGTTAGGGAAATTTTTGCCCCAGGAAGTTTGCAGCTGAAGTTTGCTGTTCTGTATTAGTTCCTTTGGAGCTAGATAAGAAACAAGGTATTTGCATTTGTCTGGTAACTCTTTCAGAGCTGAATAAGAAACCAGGGACTTACAGTTGTCCTATTTTATGCTGCTTCAATCCCCCCTGAAGTAGTTAAATCCCTTTAGTCTTAAAGGAAGGTTGAGGGTGAATTTTTTTTATTTTTTTAGAGCCGAGAGAGTACATGCAGGATAAATTCTTGATATTTTCTCAGAGTTTAGAGAGTACATGAAGGAATGTGCATATTTGTTGAGTGTTGGAAGGGTTGGGGAATATTGGAAAATGCAGAAACATTATTATATTGTTGCAATCCACCCAGTCCCATCACTCTTACAATCTTTCTGCCACCTCTTCTGCATAAGTCCCTGAGTTTGGGAACAGGAGGTTACAAGTTTATAGCTTATAATGCTGAAAAATGAGAAAACAATAACATTTGGGGGAATGTAAGTATGCTCTGACTCACTTAGAGCTACTTTGTCCCCTGTTCACTCATTTTGTCATATAATGATGTCCTGGTCATACTTGAATGTAGACAACCATTCTATTTGCTGGTGTGCAGTTGAATTAGGATTTCTGGTGATTGAGCTGTTCCAAACACATCACAGATTGACAGGTTCTGTTTAGATGTACTCTGACAATAGAGACAACATATAGAACAGAGAGGTAATAGTTATAGAGAATATTAGAATTAGGTAGTTGCCACTTTGGAGGATATGAGTGAACAACAGTTATTATTTAATTGCCCCAGTTCACTGAAGACAGTGTAAGAATATTCCATGGGAAGATAGAGTTACTTGAAGCTGAAACATAGTTGCAAAATACTTAGTTAAAAAACAGGTTTAGTTTCTTTTTCTAACATAACTAAGATTGGTTAGTTAACAGATAGAATATAATTTCTATACTTGCCTTGCATCTTTTAAAAGTCTCTTTTTGCTGAAGATGAATTTTTGATTTGTAGTTTACTGCAAACACTTTTAGAGGAGCATTAGAATGAAATGAAGTAGTTGACAGGGAAATTTACTTATAATACTGGACATTTTATGCAACTTATACTAAATGAATTCAGCTATTTTTAGTACTTAATTTCTACAAAGTGAAAGGATATATTTTCCTGTTTGGTATAAAAAGATATGTCTTAAGGTATGACCTTTCAAAAAGCAAAATGTTAAGGGTAGTCAGGTTTGAAACAATTTTTGTTTTTTTAAGCTGAAGAAAAGACTTAGAAGTTTTGTTTTGAACAGCTAATGGTATGATAATGTTAACACAGACACAAGAAGTTATTTTGCCAAACTATAAACTTTATGCTTTTTACACTGCTGCTTAAGGAAAACTGTATACTGAAGATGGACTAATAATTCAAGAAAACTTTGTTACTTTAACAGAAAACTAAGTTTTAATTTTGTATTAGTATGTTACAGACCCATCAAATTTTCTTAACTTTGACCTTAATTTCTTTTTCCTCAAACTTTCTACAACCTTCCATATCCATTGAGGTTTTGTCTTACATTTTCCTCATTCTATAACGACCATTCATTTGATCTTAGGAAAAAAATAAACTCCTTTTCCTTTTAATAAAAAAACACATTCAAGTTATATCCAACTTAAGTTATCCAAATAATTTCATAAACTGTCTCCAAGCACACATCTCATGACATACAATTACCATCAAATTAAAACTTGTCAGAACATACTTAATGGAGTTTAATAAAACAATAGCAATTTTGCTATTTGCTAGTCTACTGCTGCACTCTTATGCTTATTCTTCTTTATGTTTTGGTCTGGGTTTATATCTCAGTGGGTAGCACTGTGATCATAGCCTGGATTATCTCAAGTGACAAAGAGTGCTCCCCTGATTGAGGACAAACCCAAGGTAAAGAACCATTTGTAAGGCAATTTGAGCCCTAGAAAATAAAACTTGGTAACTTTGTTCAGCTAGGAAATTAAGGGTGGTAATGGTGTACTTGAAGGAGACTTTTTCCTAGGACTACATATTAATAAATCATCTATATACTGAAAGAAGGAGCTAGACTCCAAGTGCTGGAGGGCTAGATCCTATCCTAGCTCATTCCCAAAAAGGCAAGGACTGTTCAGTAGGGGAGAGGTGGAGTGAAAGCTAGAGCCCAAATTTCCCATGTACTTCCAGTATGGGACAGGTTTTAAAAGAGAGGGCCAGCTTGAGAGGTTAAGACAGAATATATGTTTACCATATCAATTTAAAATTTAAGTCTTGGGCAGTGCGATGGTGGCTCAGTGGCAGAATTCTCACCTGCCATGCTGGAGACCTGGCTTTGATTCCTGGTGCCTGCCTATGCCAAAGAAAAAGAGAGAGAGGGAGAGAAAGAAAGAAAAATTAAGTCTTACCCACCACATCTAGAGACACTTGGGGCTCCATGATATCGATATTCTTCAATGAGATCCAGGGAGCCAATGGCCCTGGGTCCCTTCAGTCTTGGTCTGGGGTGGCCAACAGGGCTTTTGAAGAGGTTTTGCTCTACCTTGGGGACTTGACACACTCTCTGCCCAGTGTTCTGCCTTCCCGCATTGTGGATCAGGGCCCTGGAAGCTCTCTCCATCTTTGGGGGCTCCTCTGGTCTTTGGGAGCACACCTGCATTCATTGTGCCAACTCTCCCCATCAATGACAGGTTCCCAGTGTCTTCTGCCCTGAGTGGCCCAGACATGGCTGGTTACCACTCATAACCAAAGATATGAGCCATGGCTTATTCTAGTCTCTCTTTGTGTTCTCCTCCTCTGTAACCCTGCCACAGTTATTAAAAACAGGCAGTACTCAGAAGGTCATTCATAGACATTTAGGGTCCTGAGGATTTCTTTTGTCGTTTTCTCATGTTAGAGACTGGCTGGCCTATGAAATAGGTTTTTAGCAAGATTTGTCCTTCCTCAGAGTCTGGATCAACATTAGTATATATTTTTAAATAGCCACCACTAGTCTCCTCTGTCTGCATTTGTCTCTTTTGTTCCCTATGTAGCTTTTCTTGGACTTTTACCCAAATCCTTCATTTCTCCTCTGGAGTGCAGCAGGAGGGGAGAATGACTTGGACAGCTCTCTGGTGAACTCAAAGGTGTTGTTCTCAGAAAATTTTCCCAATTGCTTCTTACACCCTGCCAAGTTGGTCCTGGAAAAAGGAATATGAACCCTTATAGTTTCATATCCCGATTGGTTACTTCCTAGAGAGGATACATTCCATTTCCATCAGAGCTCATTTTTCCCTTCTCTGCTAAGAGGTTCCGCTGTGAGTGTGTCCTGCTGGACTTGGATGAGAAGGGTGTGCAGTGGGCTTGAAAGTCTCTTACTTTAAAAGAAGAGGGTCTGTGGGAACCTCAGGTGCAGTGGGCTCAAGGTCTGAGTTTGGGGGAAGATCATTACTGAGTCTTTATGAGGTTTCATGGGGGTTTAGTTAACAATGGTTCTTTTGAAATATCTGCCTCCTTCTCTTTCTGAAGCAGAAAGGATTCATCTCTTGATTCCCCTTAAGATAACACACTTTGCAAGCTCTCCTCATAATCTTGCCCTGAGAGAGAGCCATAAAGAGCTGGACATAAGGCATTTCAGACCATTTCCCTTCTCTTTTATAGAAACATCTAATTGGAGAATGGTGTTAAAGCCATGTGTTCTAGTTTGCTAGCTGCCAGAATGCAATATACCAGAAATGGAATGGCTTTTAACAAGGGGAATTTAATGAGTTGCTAGTTTACAGTTCTAAGGCCAAGAAAATGTCCCAATTAAAACAAGTCTATAGAAATGTCCAATCAAAGGCATCCCGGGAAAGATGCCTTGGTTCAAGAAGGCCAATGAAGTTCAGGTTTTCTCTCTCATCTGGAAAGGCACATGGCGAACACAGTCAGGGCTTCTCTCTCAGCTGGAAGGGCACATGGCGAATACGGCATCATCTGCTAACTTTCTCTCCTGGCTTCTGGTTTCAAGAAGCTCCCCGGGAGGCATTTTCCTTCTTCATCTCCAAAGGTCGCTGGTTGGTGGACTCTCTGCTTCACAGTGTTGCTCTCTCTGACTCTCTCATTCTCCAAAATGTTTCCTCTTTTATAGGACTTCAGAAACTAATCAAAATCCACTCAAATGGGTGGAGACATGTCATCCCCTAATCCAGTTTAACAACCATTCTTAACTAAATCACATCAACCAGGGAGATGATCTCATTAGTTTCAAACATACAGCATTGAGTAGAGATTATTCTACCTTTATGAAATGGGATTTATATTAAAACATGGCTTTTCTTAGGGGGTATACTTCCTTTCAAACCAGCACATTCCACCCTCTGACCCCTAAAAAAGACATGTTTTTCCCATATACAAAATACATTAATTTCATAACAATATCAAAAATCCTTAAACCTTTCAGCAGCAATACAAATGAAGTACAAAATTAAAGATAGTATAAAATCTCATCAGGTCAGTTACAGGCATGGTGTGTCCTAAGGCAAAATTCTCTCCATTTGCTCTGTACCTTTGAAAACTCATAAAAAGTTATTTGCTGCCAACATATAAAGGAGGAACATTCATAGGATACATATAGACATTTCCATAGGGAGGAAGGAACACAGGGGTCACCGGACCCATACAGTTTCGAGAACCTGCAGGGCAAAGTCCATTAGATTTCAAAGTCTGAGAGTCATTTATCCTCAGGGCTTTAGAAAGCGGCAGTCCCACCATTTCCAAGGGCCTACGCCTGCCTCTCTCTGAATGCAACCTTGGGGGATATTGGGGAGACCACCCTTCTCTAGGCTCCACCCTCTCCAAGAATTGGGGCCGCACCTGGGCTCTCTGCCATCTCCGGGGCACATGCTCAACCCCTCCATATGGTGGCAGCCAGGCTCTCCCCAACCCCCAAGGAATGTGCTTCACCTTCTCCAAGGCCTGAGGCGGCATGACTCTTCCACTGCAACGAGGTAGAAGGCCCATTCTCTGCCTTTGGGGCAAACTCACCCTCTCCATGGGCTTGGGTGGGTCTGCTCTCCTGGCCCAAGGCTTCTTGACTTCAGACCTCAGCCTCCATGGTTTTGCCTCTGAAGTTATTTTTCCTCTTATGTGTCCCTTCTCTGAGCCCCTCAGTCCAGACTGGCAGCGGCTCTGTTTATACAGGTCCCACAACACTGTCATAGGCTTTCTATGCAGTAGTGTTGGATCATGCCCATCAGACATAAGGAGTTTCCACAAATCCTTCCTGGATAACTCCATGTCCAATCCTGGCTCTCTCTGATATGGCTGGCTGGTTCCACATTTGTTTAAATCCACACACAGGGCACTATACTCTGGGTTCTCCCTTTCTATAGGCCCAAAAATTTCCAGGACCTCAATTTCTGGTTTCTTTTTACTCAAGAGTTCAGTTTTCAGCTTATCTCTTTCCTGTCGCATTTCACTATAAGCTGCAAGGAGAAACCAGGCTACACTTTCCACATTTAATTTGGAAATCTCTTCTGCTAAATATCCAAGTTCATGCCTTTCAAAATCTGCCTTCCAGCCAATACCATTAGTCAACTTTGCCAGATTATCTGCCATTTTAAAACAAGGATCACCTTCCTTCCAGTTTGCAATAACACGTGCCTCATTTCTGTCTAAGGTCTCATCAGAAGTGTCTTTAGAGTCCACATTTCTACTAACAGTCTCTCCAAAGCATTCTAGGCTTTCTCTATCAAGCTTTTCACAACTCTTCTAAAATCTTCCCCTTATCCATTTTAAAAGCCGTTCCAACATGTTTGGTATCTGCAAACTGCAGCAGTAGCACCTCACTCTCCGGTACCAAAATCTGTTCTAGTCTGCTAGCTGCCAGAATGCAATATACCAGAAATGGAATGGCTTTTAACAAGGGGAATTTAATGAGTTTCTAGTTTACAGTTCTAAGGCCGAGAAAATGTCTCAATTAAAACAAGTCTATAGAAATGTCCAATCAAAGGCATCCGGGGAAAGATACCTTGGTTCAAGAAGGCCGATGAAGTTCAGGGTTTCTCTCTCATCTGGAAAGGCACATGGCGAACACAGTCAGGGCTTCTCTCTCGGCTGGAAGGGCACATGGCGAATACGGCGTCATCTGCTAACTTTCTCTCCTGGCTTCTGGTTTCAAGAAGCTCCCTGGGAGGCATTTTCCTTCTTCATCTCCAAAGGTCACTGGTTGGTGGACTCTCTGCTTTGTAGTGTTGCTCTCTCTGACTCTCTCATTCTCCAAAATGTTTCCTCTTTTATAGGACTTCAGAAACTAATCAAGACCCACTCAAATGGGTGGAGACACCATGAGTGCCATTTTCCAGCCATTCTTCTCCACCTCCCAGTTTATATTGAGGCCAAGCAACGTTACAGTAAGAAGTCAACATTTTCTTTTTCCTTTTCATGGTCAACAGATTATTCAATTTTTCAAGATGCAGCCCAGCGAGGCATTAATCGGGGTGCTGGATGCACTGCCCATTATTCTGAAAGGAGAGAATGCTAGAGGGATACTCATTCACTGGTGTCTGAAGTCTCATCTGTCAGTGGAATAGTACCCTCAAGACACCTTCTCACCCAGGGCATCCAGTTGGAGAAGAAAAACCTTGCACTTTGGGAGATAAGCTGTCTGGATTCACCCCTTGACTTCTAAGCCAGACTCAGAGGGCTCGTGAGCCAGATTTCTCAGGTGACAGACCCAGGTGACTCTGAGCCAGACTCAGAGGATGGTGTGTTGAATTTCTCATTCCATGGGCCTGACTCAAAAGAGTTGATGAATTGTATTTCTCACCTCATGGTCCAGACTCAGAGGGCTGCTGATTTGAATTTCTCACCCCATGGCATGGATTCAGAGAGCTAGTGAGAAAGATTTCTCACCCTGGCAGCTCTGAGCTGGAACCTCTTCTCCTTTACCAATTTTAGGGCAGAAACTATTTCTCAACCCAGGTGCGCTGAGCTGGTTTCAGAAGGCTGGTGTGTTTCCTCACCCCAGTAGTTCTGAGCCAAACTTCTGCTCTTTTCTCAACTCTGGGAGCAGAAAGTAAGTTTTGTGCATGACTAGATCTAAAAACCACTACAAATTGAAAAAAGGGACAGAGGCTCCCATTTGGCTAAGGCCTGTGTTCTGCTCTGGGAAGAGAAGGTTGGCATTTTAGAGGTTGGAAATGATACATTTCCATATGCAAAGGCCATATGCAAAGGAGGAGGTGAGCAAGAATACCTGAAGAATGTCCTTTGGAAAAAGGGAAGGAAAAAGGAAGGGGCATGGCCAGTGCAAATATATATAATCCCCTGGGAAATTCACAAACTTTGCACTACAGGAAGTCTCCCAAAAGAAACCTTACTGCAAATCCAGCATCATTTGCATGAAGAATGAAAAACAGTGGAGGAGGAATAAATACCTAGATCTAGCAGTAGATAGCAAAGAGAGGTAGTATTGAGGGGCATGACTTATGAAACACATGTTTCATAAGCTGGTGGCTTATGTGGGAGATGCTTCTCTCCTGGGGTCTTTTGAAATCCCTCCTGGTGGACTCACCAGAATATGTAACCAGTGCTCAGCTGGCAATAGCATCAGCTGAGCCCCAATCCAGGTTTGATAGCCTCAAAACTCAGAAAGAATTTAGAGACAAGAGGGTCAGTAGGAATAACTAGTAAAATTTAATAAAGAGAGAAGTTTATTAAAAAGAGAGAGTATACATTAAAGAGATTAACAGGGATGTACCCAAAGAAGGGATTTGCAATGAATGCAGTGGGCCAGCTTGTTACAGGAAAGTTTTGTAGATAGCAGATTTCCATAGTAACATTTGAATATTGGGTGTCTTTTTTGTTCTAGGAAAAGATAGCTAACAGAATTCCTGGTTTGTTGTTTCATACCTAAAATTTGTCTTTGGGCAAATCGTTATCAATCTTTATGATCCTATTCTTCCTATTACTAACTAAGAGTTTGCTTTGGGCCCAGAATTTTGCAAGCTTTTATGTCTTTGGGGAGGTTTCACTGGTTTTGGGCTTCAGGGAAGTTTTTGTCCAAGGATGTTTGCAGCTAAAGTTTGCGGCTGTTTGGAGCTAGATAAGAAACAAGGTACTTGGAGTTGTCTGGTAACTTTCAGAGCTGAATAAGAAACCCGGGACTTACAGTTGTCCTACTTTATCCTGCTTCACCGGGGACAGATTTTGGGCCACTATGCCATCTGCTTTCCTACTATGCTCCTAGTAATAAGCTCTCTTTGAAATCTGGTGTCTCAGGAATTGGTTATGAGCATGTCAGGCAAAAGAATTCATGGCCTCTGTTTGGTAACAATGTACCAGTTTACTTCTTTAGCATCTTCTCTTTTAAAAATATTAATATTTGTTCCTATTGACCCTCTCATTTGTAAAAATTCTTTTAGCAGTGAGACTCCTGAAACTGGAATATGGCTCAGTCTGGCATCATTGCCAGATGTGCACTGGGTACACCATTATGCAGGCTGCCTTTTTACTTTACTGTGAAGGCCCAATGATACAAAAAAGTGTTCAATTTTGAGTAGATTCCATGTATGTATTTCTTCTTTCATTGCTCGTGCTTTGTATATAAGGTCCAGGAAATCACCTCCTACCACAACAGCTTTAAGATACTTCTTAGCTTTAATGTTTAGGTGTTTGACACATTTTGAGTTAATTGTTATATAAGGTATGAGATAGGGGTCCTCTTTCATTCTTTTGGATATGGATATCCAGCTCTCCAAATACCATTTATTTAAGAGGCTGTTCTGTTCCAGTTGAGTTGACTTGAATGCCTTATCAAAAATCAACTGTCCATAGATGAGCAGGTCTATTTTGGAACACTTAATTCAATTCTGTTGGTCAGTATATCTATCTTTATTCCAGTACCATGCTGCTTTGACCACTGTCGGTGTGTAATATGCTTTAAAGTCAGGTAATTTGAGACTTCCCATTTAATTCCTTTCTCAAGATATTTCTGGTTATTCAGGGCACCCTGCCATACCAAATAAATTTTGTTATTGGTTTTACTATTTCTACAAAGTAAGTTATTATGATTTTAGTTGGTACTGCATTGAATCTATAAATCAATTTGCATAGAATTGCCAAATTCTTAACTATATTTAGTCTTCCAATCCATGAACATGGTATACCCTTGCATTTACTTAGGTCTTCCTTGATCTCTTTTAGCAATGTTTTGTAGTTTTCTGTGTATAGGTTTTATTCCTAAATATTTTATTCTTTTGTTTGCTATTGTAAATGGAATCTTTTTCTTGATCTCCTCCTCAGACTGCTCACTACTAGTGTATATACATTACCAATTTTGGGATGTTGATCTTGTACCCTTCCACTTTGTTGTACACATTTATTAGTTCTAGTAACTTTACTACAGAGTTTTTGGGATTTTTTATATACAGTATCATGTCATGTGCAAACAGTGAAAGTTTTACCTCTTCTTTCCAATTTATATGTCTTTTATCTATTTTTGTTGCCTAATTGCTCTAGTTAGAACTTCCAGCACATGTTGAATAAAATGGTGACAGTGGGCATCCTTGACTTGTTCCTTAACTTAGTGGGAAAGTCTTTTCAAATTTAGTATCATCTTATCTGTGTGTTTTCATATATTCCCTTTATTATGTTGAGGAAGTTCCCTTTTATTCCTATCCTTTGAATTGTTTTCATCAAGAAGGGATGTTGAATTTTGTCATATGCCATTTCTGCATCAATTGAGGTGATCATGTGTTTTCTCTGCTTTGATTCATTGATGTAGTATATTACATTAATTGATTTTCTTGTGTTGAACCCACCTTGCATACCTGGAATAAATCCTACTTGGTCATGGTGTATACTTATTTTAATGTGCTGCTGGATTCAATTTGTGAGTATTTTCTTGAGGATATTTGCATCTGTACTCATTAAAAAGAATGGTATTTAATTCTCTTTTCTTGTAGTATTTTTTGTCTGGCTTTGCTATTAGGGTGATGTTGGCCTCATAGAATGAGTTAGGTAGCTTTCCCTCTTCCTTAATATTTTGGATGACTTTGAGCAGTATTGGGACTAATTCTTTCTTGCATGCTTGGTAGAATTCACATGTGAAGACATCTGGATCTGGACTATTGTTTCTTGGGAACATTTTGATGACTGATTCAAACTCTTTAGTTGTAATTGGTTTGTTAGGCCATTATTTCATCTCGAATCAATGTTGTTTGTTCATGATTTTCTAAAAAGTTGTCCATTTTATCTAAGTTGTCTGGTTAATTAGCATATAGTTGCTCATAGTATCCTTTCATTATCTCCTTTATTTCTGCAGGGTCTTTAGTTGTGTCCTCTGTCTCATTACTGATTATTTACATCATCTCACTTTTTTTGTCAGTTTAATTAAAGGTCCATTGGTTTTATTGAATTTCTCAAAGAACCAACCTCTGGTTTTGCTGATTCTCTCTATTGTTCTAATATTCTCAATTTCATTTATTTCTGCTCTAATCTGTTATTTCTTTCCTTCTGTTTGCTTTGTGATTAATTTTTTATTCTAGTTCCTCGAGGTGAGCAAATAATTCTTCAATTTTTTCTCTTTCTCTTTTTCAATAAAAGTTTTAGGACAATGAATTTCTCTCAGCACAGCCTTTGCTGCATGCCATAAATTTAGTTTTTTTTAATGCTGTATGGCAGGATAACATTTCATTATTTTTCCATGTGAGTATCCCATTATTGCAGCACCATTTGCTGAAATTTGTTTTGTTTTGTTTGCTTTCATTTGTTTGTTTTGCTTGTTTGTTTTTTGGTGGAAGTTCATGGACTGGGAATCAAACCCAGGTCTCCTGCATGTCAGGCAAGAATTCTATCACTGAACTAGCTTTGCACACTTATGCCATAAGTTTTTGATATGTTGTATTTTCATTTTTATTTGCCTTATAATATTTGCTGATTTCTCTTGTAATTTCTTCCTTGACCCACTGGTTATTTAAGAATGTGTTGTTTAGCCTTCATTTATTTGTGAATTTTCCAGCCTTCTGCCTGTTACTGATTTCCAACTTCATTCCCATTATGATCCAAGAAAGTGCTTTATATAGTTTCAATCTTTTTAAATTTATTGAGACTTGCTTTGTGACCAAACATGGTATATCCTGGTGTAGGATCCATGAGCACTTGAGAAAAATATGTTTCATGCTGTTGTGGGGTATAGTGCTCTATAAATATCTCTCAATCCTAGGTCATTTATTGTATTATTCAAAATCTCTGTTTCCTTATTGTTCCTCTGTGTAGATGTCCTGTCCATTAATGAGAGTGGTGTATTGAAGTCTCTAGGTATTATTGTAGTGTTTATTCTTATGCATTATATAGATATCCCTTTCTGATTTATAGTGTATTGGAATGGCTAGAGGGAAGTACCTTAAACTGTCAAACTGTGTTCTAGTAACCTTGATTCTGGAGATGATTGTATCTTTCCGTGGATGCCAAGGTATCTTTCTGTGGATGCCGTAGATTGGACATTTCTATAGACTTGTTTTAATTGGGACATTTTCTCAGCCTTGGAACTATAAACTAGCATCTGGTTAATTTCCCCTATTTAAAAGTCATTCTGTTTCTGATATATTGCATTCCAGCAGCTAGCAAACTAGAACAACAAGTTTTCTCACTCAAAAGAAAACAGTTTCAAAATATTTGTTCTTTCACCTTTTAAAAGTGAAGTGAAAAAATAATTTAACATATTACACGTAAGTGTTTAAGAATTATTACAAAAATTTAAAATATTTTCTAACTTTATGTTAAGCTAAATTTGCATAAGTGAAATGTTACTAATATATTTAGAAACTTCATAAAATTCCAAAGGACTTGACAATATTCTACCTGTCCAAATTATATGCTGATACTTCTCTGTATAATGTTAGATATTATACAGATAATACATAGATTATACAGATAATATATTATTATTATTATCTATATACAATATACAAACAATTATATTATACAGATACTATACTATAGTATCTGTGTAGTAACATTAGATATTATACAGATTGTACAGATAATAATATATATCTGTATAATCTATATAATTACATCATACAGATGCTATATTATAGTATAATACAATTATACAGGTACAGATAATATAGTATGATGTTGTTTAGTCATAGTTCTAGATAGTTTTAGAAAAAAGTTACAAATCATAGAAAAATCTAAATTTACTTGCCAGTTGTAGTACTTTGCTCTTAGCTTTCAGCTATAAGCTAGAACTTCATCTTGAAGAAAAAGATTTTAAAAGAGAAGTGAGAAAAGCCCATACCAGTTATTTAACATAAACCTAATAAATGTGTACAAGCGAAACAGGACAAAACTTCTGCTATGGTTTGTAGTTGATGATCCCAATATGACAACTGTCAAATGTTTTTATTTCTGATAAAAATAGTAGCTTCATTTAAAATAGCTTGTGTTACAGTTGGGTGCATGTGTCAACTTGGCCAAGTGATGATGCCCAGATGTCTGGTTAAGCAAGGAATAGACCAACCCTTACCAAAATCATCAGCACATTGCTTGCATCCATGAATGGTTAATTCTACATTCATCCAAGGGAGGTTCTTCTGCAATTAGCGATATTTAATCTAATCAGTGGAAGGCTATAAAGAATGGAGAAGAGAGAATCTTTCCAATTCAGCCAGCCAGCCTCTCCTAGGGGATTCATTAAGAACTTCATCAGAGCTGTCAGATTGCAGCCTACCCTACAGGATTTGGACTTGTGCATCCCCAGTTGCATGAGATAACTTCAAAAAATATATTATAAGGATAACAGTTGGTTCTGTTTCCCCCAAAGAATGCTGAAAGATGTTGCTTGATTCTAGGGGTGGCTCTTGAGAGACAGAATCTTAAATTGGTTTTTGCAATTGGCTTTTGACTCTGATTAGACTCAAAGACACTAATGACTCTATTTCCAATAATCAAGATGGCACTGAAAATTCATGGCATGAGTTGGCAATAGATTTACACAAGACATCATCATTTCTTTCTGCCTATTGTACACTTACACAAGGCAAGGCTCTGGGTGACAGTCTTTTTGACACTTTAAGAGAGTTTTGTGGAGTTAAAATGTATAATGATGTTGGTTGGTTGTTCTCAGATATGCTGGATATTATGAGAGAAATGGATGAACTAAACTCTTCAAATTTGCAACTGAAGTGTGATAAGGAAGATATAAAAAATTTCTATGTGTGCCCTGAAAGAAAATTGTATTTCCTATGGTTGCAGACTTGAGGTCTCTGAAAAACAGGCCAGAGCCTTGTTGTGAAAGTAGCAGATTTACAACATAAACTAAAACCTCAACCTTGCAGGGTGTCTGTTGCTAAGATCAAGGACTTGATTGGAGAAGAATGGGATCCTGAAAATTGGGATGGGGATATATGCATTGATAATGATGGCAATGGGGATATTAGAATCCTGGATTCTGCTGAGTCTTTGCTAGATAAACCTGTAATGATCTGCCCTGTGGAAACAGCCCCCCCACCTCCAGTCTGCCCTGAGGAAACAGACACCAAATCTCCAGCTTGCCTTGAGAAAACAGGTTTCATATCTCCAGTCTTCCCTGAGGAGTCTGCCGTCCAACATCCACCTAACTCTTTAGGCCTCCTTAACTTAACCCTTCGGTGCCTCCTAAACCTGTAAAGACCTCTCCTGGAGAAACAGCCCTCACCCTTCTATCTGGAGAGATTAGTCCTGTTTCATGGGATGAAAGTACAACAGAATGCCCTGAGTTAATTGGCTTGAAAGACACTTCTAATTCTTTTCATGACCCACCTCCACTACCCCTCTTTACTTCAAGACCTATACTTAGACAAAAGTCCCAACAGGCCTCAAAAAGGTGAGCTACAAAGTTTGACCCATGAGAAAGTACACTAACCTCCAAAAGAACTTTATATAGCTAGAAATACAGATATAGTTTATATAGTTAGAAATAGGGGGAATGTGTGGGAATGGATAATGAGGGCATGAGGTACCAGTGGAAGGAATGTAAAGGTGGATAAAGCTTAATTTATTGATATGTGGCCAATAAGCAGAGATTCTGCATTCAATATTGTAGCTCGAAGGGTGAGAAAGGGTGTTATCAGTTTGGGTGGTTGGCTGAAACATGATTTAAAAAGGTGGCCAACATTACCTGAGGTTGAAAAGCCAGAACAGCCCTGGTATAGTGTAGAGAAAGGGAGCCAAAGGCTTAGAGAGTTTGGAATGTTAGAGTGGATTTATTATGGAAGACCTGCTCATGCACCTCAGGAATGTCTAGAGGGCATGCATTTTAAGAGGACTGTGAGGAATAAGTTTGTGAGACTAGTTCTATCATCCCTGAAGAGTTCTATAGTCACCCTTCTCTGTAGGCCACAGATGGGTCATGGAGGATGACAGTGGACTATCATGAACTTAACCAGGTGGTGATTCCAATCGCAGCTGCTTTTCCAGATGTGGTATCATTGCTTGAGCAAATCAACATGTCTGTTGGTACCTGGTATGCAGCTATTGATCTGGTAAATGCTTTTATTTTCAATAGCTGTTAGTAAGGACAACCAGAAACAGTTTTCTTTCGGTTGGCAGGGCAAGCAGTATACCACCACTTTCCGATCTCAGTTGTATGTCAATTCTCCAGCCCTATGTCATAATCTTGTCCACAGGGACCTTGATCATTTCTCCCTCTCGCAAGACATCACACTGTTCCATTATATTGATGATATCGTGTCACTTGGACCTAGTGAGCAAGAAATAGCAACTACTCTGCATGTCAGAAGATGTGCATTAAATCCAACAAAATACACAGACCTCCCACTGCAGTAAACTTTCTAGGTGTCCAGTGTTGTGGCGCATGTTGACATATACCTTCTAAGGTGAAGGATGAGCTGCTGTATCTGGACCCTCCAATGACCCAAAAAGAAGCGCCATGCTTAGTTAGCCTCTGTGTTTTGGAGACCATATAATCCTCATTTAGTGTGCTACTCTGGAACATTTACTGAGTGACATAAAAGCTGCTAGTTTTGAGTGGACACTAGGAGGCCATGTGGCAGATTCAGGCTACTGTGCAAGCTCTATGCTACTTGGGCTACATGATGCAGCAGATCCAATGGTGCTGGAAGTGTCAGTGGCAAATAACCATGCTGCCTGGAGCCTTTGGCAGGACCCTATAGGAGAACCACAGCACAAGCCTTTAGGAGTTTGGAGAAAAGCCGTACCATCTTCTGCATATAACTAGTCTTCTTTTGAGAAATAGCATTTGGCCTGCCACTGAGCCTTAGTAGAGCCTGAACGTTTAACCATGGGCTACCAAGTTACCATGAGTCCTGAGTTGCTTGTCATGAGCTGTGTGCTCTCTGACCCACCAAGCTATAAAATTGGGCATGCACAGCAACACTCCATCATAAAATGGAAATGCACAGCAGCACTCCATGAGGTAAGGCTCTAGCAGGTCCTGAAGGCACAAGTAAGTTACATGAAAAAGTGGCTCGAGTAATGCCCATGGCTCCTACTCCTGCCACATTACCTTCTCTTTCACAGCCCAGAATTTTGGCCTCTAGGGGCATTCTTAACTGTCAGCTAACTGAGGAAGGTAATACTTAGGCCTGGTTTACAGATGATTCTGCATGATATGCAGGTACCACCCAAAAGTGGGCAATTCCAGTACTCCAGCCCCTTTCTGTGATGTCCCTGAAGGACAGTTGTGAGATGCAATCCTCCCAGTAGGCTAAAATTCAAGCTGGAGACCTGGTTGTTCATTTTACTTGGAAGACGAACTTCCCAGAGGTGCACTTATATACTGACTCATGAGCTGTTGCTAATGATTTCCCTGGATGATTGGGGGCTTGAAGGAGTGCGATAGGAAAATTGGTGACAGGAGGCCTGGGGAAGAGGCATGTGGATAGACCTTTCTGTGTGGGCAAAAAAAATCAAGATACCTGTGTCCCACGTGAATGCTCACCACAGGGTGACTCCGGCAGGGAAGGTTTTAATAATCAAGTAGATAAGATGACTTGTTCTGTGGATACCAGCCATCATCATTCCCCAGTCACTCCTGTCATTGCCCACTAAGCTTATGAAGAAGGTGGTCATGGTGGTAGAGATAGAGATTAGGCATGGGCTCAGCAATATGAACTTCCATTCACCAAGTCCAACCTGGCTACAGCCACTTCTGAATGCCCAATCTGCCAGTAGTAGAGACCCACAATCAATCTCCAATATGGCACCATTCCCCAAGGTGATCAGCCAGCTACCTGGTGACAGGTTAATTACATTAGTCCACTTCCATTATGGAACATGCAGTGTTTAGTTCTAACTGGAATAGACACATACTCTGGATATGGGTTTGCCTTCCCTGCTTACAATGCTTCTGCCAAAACTGCTATCCACTGACTTGCTGAATGTCTTATCCACCATCATGGTATCCCACATAATAGCGTTGGTTCTGATCAAGGAACCTTCTTCACAGCAAATGAAGAGCAGGAATGGGCATATGCTCATGGAACTCTCTGGTCTTTCTTTGTTCTCCACTACCTAGAATGGTGGAATGGCCTTTGGAAGACTCACTTATGATTCCAATAACTTGCAAGGCTGGGGCAGTGTTCTCCAGGATGCTGGGTAGTCTTGAATCAGTTTCACTCTATGATGCTGTTTTTCCATTGCTAGAATTCATCAGTACAAGAAGCAACGGGTGGAAATGGGTGGACACTACTCACTATCACCCCTAAGTGAATCACTGTAAAAATTTCTGCTTTCTGTCCCTGCAACCTTAAGATCTGCTGGTTTACAGGTCTTAGTTCCAAATGGAGGAATGGTAATGCCAGGAGACACAACAATGATTTCATCGAACTGGAAGTTAACTCTGCCACTTGACCACTTTGAGCTTCTCATGCCTTTGAACTACTGTACTAGCTGGAGTGAAAATCAAATGGCCCCATATCACCTGTTGCCTCTCACCTTCCATCTTTCGCTTTTTGTGAGAGTGCTTGCATGTCTTTTCATATGCATATTCAATAATTTCCTATCCACTTAAAAAATGGATAGCCATCTAGACAGAACATAAGAGAGGAAATAGAAGACCTTAATGGTACTCTCAATCAGCTATACATAACAGATGTATATATAGATAATATAACCTAACAGCATGAGAATACATATTCTTCTGTAGTCCACATGGATCATTTTTCAGTATAGACTATATGTTAGGTAACAAAGCAGATCTCACTAAATTAAGAAACATTGATATCATACAATGTATTTTTTCTGACCACAAAGGAGTGAAGCTATAAATCAATAACAGAGAAACAAATGAAAAATTCATATATGTGGAAATTAAGCAGGATACTCTTAAACAACCTGTAGGTAGAAGTAATCACCAGGAAGATTAGGAAATATCTTGAGGTGAATGAAATAAAAACATTAAATACCCAAACTTATGGGATTCAGCAAAGGCAGTGCTGAGAGGGAAATTTACCACTCCAAATGCTTCCATTAAAAAGTAGAGGACGGGTCACAGTGGCTCAGCAGGCAGAGCTCTTGCCTGCCATGCTGGAGACCCGGGTTTGATTCCTGGTGCCTGCCCATGCAAAAAAAAAAAAAAATTAGAAGAATATCGAATCAGAGACTGTATCTCAAAACTAAATAACTTGAAAAAAAGTACAAACTAAACAAAAAGCAAGCAGAAGAAAGGAAATAAGAAAGATTCAAGTGCAGATATATATTAATGAGGCCAAAAAAACAATAGAGAAAATCAGCAAAAGTTGATTCCTTGAAAAGACCAATAAAATCAACAAACATCTACACTGACAGTGAAAAAGAGAGAGAGGGCACAACTAAATAAAATCAGAAATGAAAAGGGGGACATTCCTATTGACAGTACTGAAATCAAAAGGACTATTTAAAGGGTACTATGAACAACACATTAGAAAATTGAGATGAAACAGACAAATTCCTAGAAATACAGAAGCTACTTACATGGGCTCAAGAAGCAACAGAAGATCTCAACAAACAAATAACTAATAACGAGATCGAATCAGTAATCAAATACATCCCACTAAAGAAAGCCCAGGACCAGATGGCTTCACAGAGGAAGTGTACAAAGCACTCCAGGAAGAAATAACACCTATCCTACTCAATTTCTTCCAAAAAAATGAAGAGGAAGGAATACACCATAAATCATTGTAGGAGTTCAACTTCATCCTCATACTAAAGCCATTTAAAGATACCACAAGTAAAGAATCCTGCAAACCAATACCTTAAGAATATAGATTTAAAAACCTGAACAAAATATTAACGAACCAAATGTAACAGCAGAACCAAAGAATTATACACCATGATCAAGTGAGATTGATCACAGATGTGCAAGTGTTCAACATTTAAAAAAATCAATATGTGTAATACAGGAGTGAAATCATCCACATGGTGATTTAAACAGCTACTGAAGATCTCTCTTTGGAGATTTAGCATTAAACAAGAACAGTTCTGAGTTATTCAGAAATCTGGAGGAGGATATAGACTGGAGAGGAACCCTACAAATCCCGAATTGAAGAAATAGAAGAATAGCAGGTAGGAAATTACTATCCAGGACAGGCCGGTTCTCTCCTATCCATCTCTCTCAATCTCACAGTGTGCAATGGGAAAAGAAACAGGAGCAGGGCCTCCTACCAAAGGAGACACAATATATGTATTCTCACAAAGCAGTGGTACCTCGCCTTTTGTAGACTAGGTCAGTGAGAGGCAGCACTGTTTTTCCAGAACTGGGTCCTAAGTTCCTATGCAAAAGGCAGTAAGAGACCTGGTCCCTGTCCTGGGGAGGCTAAAATTGGGATAGCTTGGGGTATGCTCTTCCACAACTAATGTGGGGATCATGGACCCATATTGAACCAGATTTTGGCCAAATAATATAGGGAACAGGAAGCATGTACTTTCAGCCAGATCTGAGGAGACACAATCAGGGTTCTGAGGACAGTTAAGTTACCAAACACAGTCATTTTTTTGAAGAACAGAAAGTGCAAGAGAATTGAAGAGCTTTACAGAGACTACCCAGAAAATTATTTCAGGACCACTGGGGTGAGGCTAGACCCCCTGCAGGGGAACCTGCCCCTGTTTTGACTTAAAAACATGGACATATGTATTTTAATGGAGAAATAGAGAGGTAGATAGATGATGATAGATGATGGATAGATGAATGGATGGATAGACAGATATAGATTCTTTAAGTCTGGTGTTCAGTGAATATACTGGAGGTAAAAGGAGTAAGTTGGAGAATAATGCAAATTCTGGTTATCTGATGACAACTGAGTATATAAATCACTTAAAACTATTTCACATCTCTTCAAGGATATTACATGGGGACATGAGCAAATATACTAAGACTCTTGACCTAGCAGTTTTAGTCAATTCCAAATTCCTTGATAAGAAGTTATGTTTGCCAGATTGTTTCTTTAAAAAGTCCACAATTTGGAATCTGGTTGTTAATATTCTCTCACTAATATGCCCAAGCTCTTGTGAGTTAGCTACTTGAGAAAGCCTATTAACTTTACTTATTATTTTCTGCATTTTGAGGAGGGAAAATGCAAAACAAACAAAAAAACATGGACAACACAACTGTTGAAGCAGTTCCCTAAAACAAACCCAAGTCTTTCAGGATGGTGAATTAAAGAGCACCCCTGGGAGACAGCAGACTTCTTTAACTCACAAAAACAGAGACATTGCTGTGGTGCCTAGTACCTCCTCCCATCCTTGAGGCAGGCCAATGTTGGTGCTTGCTATTTGTCAGACTGCAGAGCAGAATAAATCTGACAACTGGCAGGTGAGAGAAATGCACAGATAGAAAATAAACCTAAGCAACAGGAAAACACTGGCAAATGGGTTAAAATCTCCTCTAGAATAAAATAAGTAAGAAAATCAAATGCCTCAACATGAGCAGAAACTCACAACACATACCTGGAAAAATGAAGATATGGCACAACCAAAGGAACAAATCAACACATAAACTGAGATGCAGGAATTGAAGTAGATAATTAACGATGTTAAAATATATGTTCTGGGCCATGGTGGCTCAGCAGGCAAGAATGCTTGCCTGCCATGCCAGAGGACCTGGGTTCAATTCCTGGTGCCTGCCCATGTAAAAAAAAATTATTAAAAAAAATATGTTCTAAATCAATTGGGTGAGATGAAGGAAAATATGGAAAAAGACATGAAGCTTATAAAGATGGGGGGTGTCTATACAGTAGGAGCTAGAAAGTTTGAAAACAAACAGTTGGCAGAACTTATGGGAATGAAAAGCACAATAGAAGTGATGAAACAAAATGGAGACATACAACTGGATATTTGAAGAGGCCAAAGAAAGGATCAGTGAACTAGAAGAGAGGACATACGAAATTCTACACACAAAAGAACAGAAAGGAAAAAGATGGAAAAATTTGAGCAGGACCTCAGGGAGCTAAACGACAAGAGGAGTATAGGTGTTATGTTGTCCCAGAAGGAGAAGAGAATGGGAAAGGGGCAGAACAAATAATAGAGGAAATAATCAATGGAAAACTCCCAACTCTTATGAAAGAAAAAACTACAAGTCCAAGAACTACAGCATATCCTAAACAGAAAACATCCATATCGATGTACATGAAGAAACTTGCTAGTATGATTGTCAAATGTCCAAGACAGAGAGAATCCTGAAAGCAGTAAGCGGAAAAGGAAGCATGATAAGACTGACTGTGGATCTCTCAGCAGAAACTATAAAAGTGAGAAGGCAGTGGGATGATATATTTAAATTAATGAAAGAGAAAAACTTCCAACAAAGAATTCTATATCTGGCTAAACTGTCCTTCAAAAATGAAGGAGAGTTTTAAATATTTATTTAAATTATTTAAATTAAAACAAACAGATACTGAGAGAGTTCTTGAAAAAGAGACCTGCTCTACAAGAAATACTAAAGGGAGCAATACAGGCAGACAGAAAAAGACATGAGAGAGAGGTTTGGAGAAGAGTGTAGAAAGGAAGGTTAGCAAAAAGGATAACTAATAGGGATAGAAGAGAGAAACAACATTATGACATACAGAAACTAAAAGGAGAAATGGTTGAAAAAAGTACAGTCTTTACATTAATAACATTAAATATTAATGGATTAAACGCCCCAATCAAAAGACATAGTTTGACACAACGGATTTAAAAAAAAAAAGCAAGATTCATCTATATGCTGTCTGCAAATGACTCACTTAAGACCCCAAACCAAAAACAGATTGAAAGTGAAATATTGGAAAAAATATTCCATGCAAACAACAGTCAGAAAAGAGCAGAGTTATTTATGCTAATATCAGACAAGTTAGACTTCAAATGTAAAACAAAATTAAAAGAGACAAAAAAGGACACTATGTATCAATATAAGAGCTATATCATCAGGAAGACAAAGCAATCATAAATATCTATGCAACAAGCCAGAGTGCCCCAAAATTCTGTATTGAAGGAATACTTCAATACACCACTCTCATGAATGGATAGAATATCCTGACAGGGGATCAATAAGGAAACAAATCTTGAATAACACAATAAATGAGCTAGACTTAACAGCATTTACAGAATATTGCATCCCATAACAGCAGGATATGCATTCTTCTCAAGTGTTCATGGATTATTCCCCAGGATAGATCATATGGTGGGACACAAAGCAGGTCTCAGTAAATTTAAATATCAAAATTATACAAAGCACTTCCTCAGATTAAAATGGAATGATGTTGAAAATCAATAACAGGTGGAAGCCTAGAAAATTCACAAATTTATAGAGGCTAAGCAACACACTTTTATGCAACCAGTGGGTCAAGGAAGCAATTGCAAGAAAAATCAGTAAATATCTCGAGGCAAATGAAAATGAGAGCACAACACATAAAAACGTATGGGATGCAGCAAAGGCATTGCTGAGAGGGAAATTTATTGCCCTCAATGCCTATATTAAAAGAAGAAGAAAGAACAAAAATTGAGGAACTATCTGCTCACCTGGAAAAACTAGAGAAAGAACAGCAAACTAACGCCAAAGCAAGCAGAAGGAAAGAATTTACAAAGATTAGAGCAGAAATAAATGAAACTGAGAGCATGAAAACAATAGAAACTAAATCCAGAAGTTGGTTCTTTAAGAAAGTCAATTAAATAGAGTGACGCTTAGCTAGGCTGACAAAGAAATTAAGAGAGATGATGCAAATAAATAAAATTAGAAATGGGAATTGGGATATTACAGAACCCACAAGAATAAAGGAGATAATGAGAGAGTACTATGAACAACTACATGCTAACAACTAGACAACTTAGATGAAATCGACAGCATCATTAAAAAGGCAAGATAAACCAACATTGATTCGAGAAGAAACAAAAAACATCAACAAAACAACCATAAGTAAAGAGGTTGAATCGGTCATTTTAAAACTCCCCAAAAAAGACAAGTTCAGGGCCAGATGGTTTCACATGTGAATTCTACCAAATGCTCAAGAAGGAATTAGTACCATCCTGCTCAAATTTTTCAAAAAGAATTGAAGAGAAGGGGAAGCTACTTAACTCATTCTATGAAGCCAACATACCCTAATACCAAAGCCAAGCAAATATACTAAAAGAAAAGAAAATTGCAGACCAATCTCTATAATGAATATAGATGCAAAAATCCTCAACAACATACTTACAAATGGAATCAAGCAGAGCATTAAAAGAATTATACACCATGACCAAGTGGGTTTTATCTTAGTTATGCAAGGGTGGTTGAACACAAAAAATCAATTTCTGTAATACACCATGTCAATAAATTAAAGAGGAAAAACCACATCGTTACCCTGATTGATGCAGAAAAGGCATTTGACAAAATTCAGCATCCTTTCTTGAGGAAAACAAGACAGATGAGCATTGTTAGGTGAAAAATATGTCTGTTATTATTTTATATTTAGTTTAAGTATGGTTTAAGGTGGTGTATTGTTGTCAAGTTGACAAGGGTTGGACTCTGCTGTAGTTAGTTGCACGTGTCAACTTGGCCAGGTGATTGTGCCCGGTTGTTCTGATTCTGTGGATGAAAATCATCAGCATGTGAAATTCATCTGTGGCTGGTTAGATCTGAGGTTGGCTGAGGATAGTGCCTTCCACAATGAGTGACATTAAAATTAATTAGCTGAAGGCTTAAAAGAGAGAGGTCAGAAGAGAATTCAGAAGCTCAAACCCAGACACTTGGAGATGCAGAAAGGACACACCCCAGGGAAAACCATTGGAACCCAGCATCCAGGAGAGAAACTGTGACAGAGAAACTCAAATGAAAGCTAACTGCCTTTCCTCTCAGGAACCATAAATTTGTAACTAAATAAATACCCTTACCAAAGTCCAATCTATCTCTGGTGTGTTGCATTCCAGCAGCTTTAGCAAGCTAAAACAGATTTTTGTACCAGAGGAGTGTGGTGCTGCTGCATTTGCAGTTACCAAAAATGTTGGAATGGCTTTTTAAAATGATAAGGGGAGGATTCTGGAAGAATTGTGAGAAGCTTTATCACGAAAACCTAGATTTCCTTGAAGAGACTGTGGTAGAAATATGTACTCTAAGGGATACTTCCATTGAAGCCTTAGAGGAATGTGTTGTAGCAAATTGGAAGGAAGGTGACCTGTGTCTTAGGGTGGCTGAGAATTTGACATAATTGAATCCCAGTGCAGGATGTAAGGGAGAATTTGAATGTGATGATGTGGAATACCGGGCTGAAGAAATTTCCAAGCCAAATGTGGAGGATGCAGCCTAGTTTCTCCTTACAGCTTATGGCAAAATACAACAGGAAAGGGATAGGCTGAGAACTGATCTTTTTGGTGCAAAGATACCGGAAATTGGTGATCTGGAAAATTGGGGACTTCAAGAAATTAAGACCCCAGCGAATAGTGCCCCGTGTGGGGATTTAACCAAACATGGAACCAGGCTATCATTACAGGGCAAGAAAGGATTGGAGATGCAGTTATCCAGAAAGGATTCGGAGGTTTTATTGTCTGATGGCTTTGATCCCTCTATGCTACATGCCAAGTCAACAGATTTTTTGTGAGACCTGTATTAGAGGAACCACTGGCAGTCTGGACTAAAAGGGATGGAAAAGGACAGATTAAATAAAGAACAGACTCAGAGGCAGAGCTATGGAAGCTAAGGTCTGAAACCAAGAAACCTTGGGCCATGAGAGAAGATCAACCTGTGTTTGTGTAGGGGGTGAATTTGCATCAGGGGCAGAGGATGGGCCTTCTGCCTCATTATTTAGAAAAAAGTTCTGGTGCCCTAGACCTCAGAGACGGTGGAGCATATTCTCCAGGGATTGGGCAGAGGCTCGCTGTCACCCCATTTTTCTGAATGGCTGAGCATGTACCCCAGAGATGGCAGAGAATCTGGGTGCCACCCAAATACTTGAGAAGAGTGAGGCAAAAATAAATGTATTCTCCTCAAAGTTCCCCAATTTTGCAACCCTCATCCCAGTGCTTGGAGAGAACAGGGCCACAGTGTAGGCCCTTAGAAAGGATAGGACTGCTGCTTTCTAGAGGCCCAAGTATGAATGTCTCTAAGACTTTGAAATACAATGGAGTTTCCCCTGCAGATTTTCAAAATTGCTTAAGTCAGCTAATCCCTGTTTTCCTTCCAACTTCTCCCTATGGCAATGGGATCATTTATCCTATGACTGTTTCTTTCTTGTATATTGGAAACAAATAACAGTTTAAATTCACAAATCCAGAGCCAGAGGAAAATTTTGCTTAAGATAGACCATGCCTGTAACTGAATATGGTGATATTATTTTTTATTCCTTCAAATTATGTTTTTAAAAATATTTTCATTAACAAATCTTCACACACATACGGTCCATAGATGGTGTAAATCAATGACTCACAACTTGATAGCATAGTTGTGTATTCATTACCATGATCATTTTCAGAACATTTGCATTACTCCAGGAATAGAAAATAAAAGGAAAAAAGAAAAAATCTCATACATCCCATACCCAATACCTCTCCCTTTTATTGGCCACTAGTATTTCAATTTATGCAATTTATTTTACCCCATATACTACTAGTATTTATTTATTTTTATCCTTTTCTTTAACTCATCTATCCATACCCTGGATAAAAAGAGCATCAGTTACAAGGTTTTCACAATCACACAATAACATTATAAAAGTCATACCATTGTACAATCATCTTCAAGAATCAAGGCTACTAGAACACAGTTCAGCAGTTTCAGATACTTCCCTCCAGCCACTCCACTACCCATAAACTGAAAAGGGATATCTGTATAAGAATAGCCTCCAGAATAATCTTTCAACTATGTTTGAAATCTCTCAGCCACTGAAGCTTTCATTTTGTCTCATTTCTCTCTTCCCCTTTTTGGTAAAAAAGACTTTCTCAATCTCATGATGCTGTGTCCCAGTGAATCCTGGGGGTTTTATCTCATGTTTCCAAGATTTAAACCCTTGGAGTCATGTCCCATGTAGGGGGTGAGGGCAGGGAGTTCAACTTCTGAATTGACTTAGCGAGAGAGAGGCCACATCTGAGCAAAAAAAGAGGTTTTCTGGGAGTAACATTTAGGCATAATTCTTTTAAACTTTTTTATTGTATAGTATAGCATATATACAAAGCAAAGAAATAGAAAAGCAATAGTTTCCAAAGCCCTCTTCAACAAGTAGTTACAGGACAGATCTCAGAGTTTGTCATGGGCTACCATATGAGCTCAGATTTTTCCTTCCAGCTATTCCAGAATATAGGAGGCTAGAAGGCTTAAATATTTTTTATCACCATAATAGACTTTCTTTCTTTCTTTGTGAAAAATAACATATATACAGAAAAGCAATAAATTCCAAAGCACTGCAGAACAATTAGTTGTAGAGCAAATTTCAGAGTTTGACATGAGTTACAATTCCACAATTCTAGGTTTTTACTTCTAGCTGCTCATAAATACTGAAAACTAAAAGAGAAATCAATTTAATGATTCAACAATCATATTCATTTGTTAAATACTGTCTTCTCTGTATGACTCCATCATCACCTTTGATCTTTCTATCTTGCTCTTTGGGGGTGTTTGGGCTATGGCCATTCTAAATTTCTCATGTTGGAAAGCTTTGTCACTAATACTGGGTAGGGATATGCAACTATCAGATTTTCTGTAGAGGCTGGGCCTCATGGTTTCAGGAATTATCTGGTCCAGTGACCCATCTGGAGGCTGCAGGTTTCTGGAAAGTTACCCTAGTGCATGGAACCTTTGTAAAATATTATATATTCCATACTTGTTCTTTAGGAGTGGCTGGAATGGTCCTGGTTGGGGGTTGTGAGGTTCTGATAGGTACCAATGTCTAACTGAAGTTTGCATAAGAGCAACCTCCAGAGTAACCTCTTGACTCTATTTGAATTCTCTCTGCAGCTAATACTTTATTAGTTACACCTCCTTTCCCCCTTTTGGTCAAAGTGGAATTGTTGATCCCATGGTGCCAGGGCCAGACCCATCCCTGGGAGTCATCTCCCACATTGCCAGGGAGATTTCACCACTGGATGTCATGTCCCATGTAGGGGGAAGGGCAATGATTTCACTTGCAGAGGTGGATGGGCTTAGAGTGAGACCACATCTGAGCCACAAAAGAGGTCCTTCAGAAGTAACTCTTAGGCATACCTATAGGTAGGCTAAGCTTCTCCACTACCTACATGAGCTTCACAAGAGTAAACCTCAAGATCAAGGGCATGACCTATTGATTTGAGTGTCCCTAAAGTTTGACACAGTATCAGGGGATTCCCTGATGGTAAAGTTTAATAGTTCCATAACTTTTCTCCCATTGCTCAATGGACTTTCCCAATACTTTTTGATTATCTGCTTAATATACTCTTGGATGTATTCAGGTATTACAATAATCTATACATGATTAAAGCACCTCTCTTATTCTGGGCTCTCTGTGATTCAGTTGTTCAAATGAGCTGTACAGATAGGTTGAGTTAGATTATGTGCTACAGAAAATTTGGATTCCAGACCAAATAAACCTTTCATCCTCTGGTCTCAAAGAGTATGTGTGGTACTAAAATATAGACACTGTCTTCTTACCCTTGTGTTTAACCCCAATCTAATTGGCTTCATTCTTATCTCTAAATATCAGGATATCTATTTATCTATCTATCTATCTATCTATCTATCTATCTATCTATCTATCTATCTATCTATCTATCTATCTATCTCTATATATATGATAGGTGCTCAAAATCCAGAAGTAATAATTACCACTCTGGACTACATGTGTCTGCTATAAAAGCTTACAATCAACAGGTCCCTGTTTTTTGTTGTTGTTGTTGTTTTAATTTTTTATTTTATTTTTTAAATACCAAAAAACAGAAAGCAAATGCAACCATTCCCATTTTGATCATTCCATTCTACATATATAATCAGTAATTCACAATATCATCACATAGTTGCATATTCATCATCATAATCATTTCTTGGAACATTTGCATCTATTCAGGAAAAGAAATAAAATGAAAACAGAAAAAAAAATTATACATTCTATACCCCTTACCCCTCCCTTTCATTGATCACGAGCATTTCAAACTAAATTTATTTCAACATTTGTTCCCCCTATTATTTATTTTTATTTCATATCTTCTACTTGTCTGTTGACAATGTAGATAAAAGGAGCATTGCACACAAGGTTTTCACAATCACACAGTCAAATTGTGAATGCTATAACATTATTCAATCTTCATCAAGAAACATGGCTACTGGAACATAGCTCTACATTTTCAGGCAGTTCCCTCCAGCCTCTTCATTACATCTTGAATCAGAAAGACCTCTGTTTTCTTGTGGACATTTTCTGAAGGAGAACATACAACTGTTATTCTCTTGTTTCTGCCTTATTTTGCTTCACCAAATGTCCCACACATTCATTTGCATTATTGCTTGTCTCATGACTTCGGTCCTTTTTTATAGCAACACAATATTTGTTCATAAGTATACACAATTGTTCATCAATCTACTTCTCATTCAGTGCATCCTTCAGCCACCTGCATTCATCAGGGATCATGTATGGCACCCAAAGTCTACACTCCTTCAAGATTCTCAATTTTAGATAATTTCATTGTTCCCAAGGGAAAGAAAACCAATAAATACACCCTCTCCAAATTCGAAATCTAAACCTCCTTTTAACTCTTGTCCCTCCACCCATTATTTACCTCTGCTGTTGGTGTGGTAGTACTGATGTTTTCCTTTTAAACACAGCCCATAGCTTGCAGTAGTAGTTTTCCTCATGTACCCTGGACTATAACACTCTTTGTACATGAATCATACCTTTGAAGTAGTTCTTGGAAGAACTAATTTATATTTCTAGTGTTATTCAGTGGGACACGTAGGTCTATACAACCCCGTTCAATATTGTTTATCTTCAATGTGGTTATATTACTTATAGACCCACTAGAGAACCATCTTCACTTTTATCTATTCCCTTACATTGGAGTTCATACTCATTGGCTAACGGTTCACCCTTCTCTATCTTCTCTGTATCACTACGTCCCCTATATTCAGTATTATAAGCCTTAGGCATAGTTTTAAGTAGCTTCAGCCTATCCTTTGTAGGAAAAGTTTCATAGGAGTGAATTCCAAGATCAAAGACTCAGTCTATTGATTTGTTTGTCCCCACTGCTTGCTAGAATATCAGAAATTCTCCAAAAGGGGAATTTGAATATTTCCTTCTTTCATCCCAGGCTCCCAAGGAGGCTTTGCAAATACTTCTTTATTCACTGCCCAAATTACTCTGGGATATATTGGGACATCACACTAAACTGGACAAATGAACAAGATCTCATGCCCTATTCAAGATTCCTTGTACTTATAGTGTTCAATTAAACTGACCATACAAGTTAAATTAGGAAATGTGCTACCCAAAATATAAATTTTACAGCAACTAATCATCTCTCCCTTTGGTCTCACACAGAAGTTGAAGTTTAAAATATGGAAAATATCATCCTTTACCCTCTATTCTGATCTGCCCCAGTCCTATCCAGATAAGCATTACTCATATCTCTAGTCAAAGTCTGATCTTTTTTTCAACTTTTTAAGCAATTCCTGTATGGAGTACTGCTGACCTTCAAAGATATAGAGCTCTAAGTGTGAGTCTCAGATATCACATAAATACCTGAAGGTTATGGGAATGACCAGGTTATACACAAATAGCTCAGTATCTCTGAATTCAGAAATAAGAGTTACAACTTCTAAATATATGTGACTGCTGTAAGAGTTTACAATCTAGGACCCTTTCCAATAGGCCCCAAACTGATAACCCTCGCTCATGACTTCAGTTCACTAAGCTTTTATATTATAGTTAGTCAATATGTTTGAGGCATGATAGTATTTTTCTTTTTGTTTCTGACATTTCATGCAATGTAGACCCTTAAGGTTGATTCACCTCGTTGCATGCTACGCAACTTTAATCCTATTTGCAGCCTCCCAGAAGTCCATTGATATATACACCAAAGTTCCCTGACCTTGCTGAAATTTTGTACTATTTTTGAGTTGGTATTTGTGCTCATTTAAAGCTGTTATGTACCTCAGAAAAGCCATTTCCTTTTTCCTGTCCTATCTTGTGGGAGCAACCATGTATTTTTCCTGATTCAATGTTGTGGTGTGGAGACTTTGATTGAATTGTTTCTATGGAGATGTAACACACCCAGTTGTGGGTGGAACATTTTGATTAGATGGAGATGTGACTCCACCTATTCAATGTGGGTCGTGATTACTTTACTGGATTCCTTTAAAAGGGGAAACATTTTAGAGGAAGCTCAGATGCTTGGAGATGAGTTGCTTCAAAGCCTACAAAGACACAGACATTTGGAAATGCAGATGCCCCAGGAGATGTCAGGAGCTGAGAGAGACAGCAGAAGCTAGATGGAAACCAGAGCTCACAGAGGCACAGATGCTTGCAGATGCTTGCAGTGCTGAGAGAGAGAGGAGATGCCTAGACACAGAATGTTTGGAGATGCAGAGCCCAGCAGATGTCATCATGTGCTTTCCCATGAGATGCTACGCAAGCCAGAACCCAGATTTGTGTCCCAGTGGAGTGAATTGAAGGCCCACAGACACTTAGAGAATAAACCACTTGCATCAGAAACTGGAAACAACAGAACTGAAAACAAGGACCAGCAGACACCAGCCATGTGCCTTCCCATGTGACAGATATTGACCTTTTTTCAGTTAAGTTATCTCTCTCGATGCCTTAGTTTGGACATTTTTATGGCCTTAGAACTGTAAACTTGTAACTTTACATCCCCCTTTTAGAAGCCATTCCATTTCTGATATGCTGCATTCTGGTAGCATTAACAAACCAAAACAGATTTTGGTACCAGATAAGTGGGGAGCTGTGGCTTGTAAATACCAAATATGTTCAAATGGCTTTTTAAATGGATAAGGGAAAGATTCTGGAAGAGTTGTCTGGAGTTTGATAGAAAAGGCCTAAATTGCTTTGGACAGACTGTTGGTAGAAATGTGGACTCTAAAGATACCTCTGATGAGGCATTAGACAGACATGATCAATGTCTTGTTGCAAATTGGAAGGATGGCAACCCTTGTTTTCAAGTGGCAGAGAATTTGGAAAAATTAAATGCTGGTATAGGATGTAATGCATGACTTAAGACTGATAGTAAAATATGACAGGAAAGAGGTAAGTTGATAACTGAACTCTTGGCACAAAAGAAACAGAAATTGATGTTCTAGAAAATTCTTGGTTTCCAGGTAAACTCATCTTCTCCACGGGCTTGGGTGGGTCCACTCCCTGGCCTGAGGCTTCTTGACTTCAGACTCAGCCTCCATGGTTTTGCCTCTGAAGCTATTTTTCCTCCAATATGTCCCTTCTCTGAACCCCCACCCAGTCCAGACTGGCAGTGGCTGTGTTTATACAGGTTCCACAGCACTCTCGCTGGCTTTCTATGCAGTAGCCTTGGATTGTGCCCATCAGACATAAGGAGTTTCCACAAATCCTTCCTGGATAACTCCATGTCCAATCCTGGCTTTCTCTAAAATGACTGACTGGTTTCACATTTTGTTATATCCTCACACAGGGCACTATTCTCTGTAGTCTCCCTTTCTGGAGGCCCAGAGTTTTCCAGGACATCAATTTCTGGTTTCTTTGTCCTCAAGAGTTCAGTTTTCAGCTTATCTATCTCCTGTCGCATTTCACTATAAGCTGTGAGGAGAAACCAGGCTGCACTTTCCGCATTTAATTTGGAGATATCTTCGGATAAATATCCAAGTTCATGGCTTTCAAAATCTGCCTTCCAACCAAAGCCACTAGTCAATTTTGCCAGATTATCTGCCATTTTAAAACAAGGCTCGTCTTCCTTCCAGTCTGTAATGACACATGTCTCATTTCTGTCTAAGGCTTTATCAGAAGTGTCTTTAGAGTCCATATTTCTACCAACAGTCTCTTCAAAGCATTCTAGGCCTTCTTTATCAAGCTTCTCACAACTCATCCAGATTCTTCCCCTTATCCATTTAAAAAGCTATTCCAACATGTTTGGTATTTGCAAACCGCAGCAGCACCCCACTCTCTGGTACCAAAATCTGTCCTAGTTTGCTAGCTGCTGGAATGCAATATACCAGAAACAGAATGGCTTTCAAAAAGGAGAATTTAATAAATTGCTAGTTTACAGTTCTAAGGCTGAGAAAATGTCCAATTAAAACAAGTCTATAGAAATGTCCAATCTAAGGCATCCAGGGAAAGATACCTTGGTTCAAGAAGGCTGATGAAGTTCAGGCCTTCTTTTTTAAGTGGAGGGGCACATGGCGACCACAGTCAGAGTTTCTCTCTCATCTGTAAAGGTACATGGTGAACACAGTCAGTGTTCCTTTCTCATCTGGAAGGGCACATGGTGAACAAGGTGTTATCTGCTAGCTTCTTTTCTCCTGGCTTCCAGTTTCATGAAGCTCCCCAGGAGGCATTTACCTTCTTCATCTCCAAAGGTGGACTCTCATGGACTCTCTGCTTCGTGGTGCTCCAGCATTCTCTGCTCTCTCCAAATCTCTCTCATTCTCCAAAATGTTTCCTCCTTTATAAGACTCCAGAAACTTATCAAGACCCACTCAAATGGGTGGAGACATGCCACTACCTAATCCAGCTTAACAACCACTCTTGATTAAATCACTCCAGGGAGATGATCTGATTACAGTTTTAAACACACAGTATTGAATAGGGATTATTCTGCCTTTATGAAATAGGATTTTGATTAAAGCATGGCTTTTCTAGGGGACATACATCCTTTCAAACCAGGGCAGAAGATAACCTGATGCTCCAACTGCAAGGATTGATAGATGGAGTGGGAGTCAGGCAAAGACAATCTCCAGATTTGTAGCTTGGTCAACTTGGAGACATAATTGAAACACCACTTAATAAGATTTTATAAAATTGAGGTAAGACACATTCATTTTGTGCGTACTGAATTTGAGGTGTCTGTAGGGCATCTGAGTTTAGATGAAAGAAACTGGAAAGGCAAAACAATATCTATGAATTATAGAATTGGAAAATTTATAGAATTGAAATGAATTATTTCAGCATTGCTATTTGTTCAAGCTCATTTGAATAAAGCCTATAAATAATGTTCACTTAATCTAACAAATGTATATTGGGATTTAAATTATTGTAGTTTCACTCTTTATATATTTGTATATTCCATAATATTTGCTGTTGTAACATTCTAGTACACAAAGTATAAACTATTGAGTTCATTTATTATGGTGGTTTGGATCTGTATGTACTCCAGAAAACCATATTCTTAAATTTAATCCATCCCTGAGGTTGTAAACCTATTGTAATTAGGATGTTTTGATAAGGTTACCTCAGTTAAGTATAGTTTGGGGTGGGTCTTAATCCTCTCACCTGACTCCTTTATAAACAGGATGAATACCGAGAGAGAAAGAGGAAAAGCAACAAAACCTGGAAGAGAAGGGAGAAACCAGTAGATACCTTGTGCCTTGCCATGTGATAGAGGAGTCAAAGATTGCCAGCAGCCTGTTTTCAAGAAGCAAGTATAGCCTTAATGATGCCTTGACTTGGATATTTTTCTCATCTTCAAAAGTACAATTTTTAGCTAATAAATTTCCATTATTAAATCAACCATTTCATAATGTCTGTTTGGAGCAACCCAGGAAACTAAAACAGATTTTAGCACGAAGAGAGTGGGGGTGCTACTATTGCTGATATAAAAAATGTGGAAATGGCTTTGGAATTGGGTAGTGGGTGGAGGCTAAGAAATTGTGAGTTGTCAGATAGAAAAGACGTAGATTGCTTTGAAAAGACTATTGTTAACAACTTGAATGATAAGGGTACTTCCAATTAGGCCATAGACAGAAATGATGAATGTATTATTTGAAAATGGAAAAAAGATGACCTTTGTTTTAAAGTAGCAGAGAAGTTGGCAAAATTGAATTCTGATATCAGATGAAAGGCAGAATTTGAGAATGATGAAGATGGATATTTAGCTGAGAATTCAAACCTATGGAAATTGCAGCCTGGTTTCTCCTTGAAGCTTCTAGTAAAATGTGAGAAGAAAGGTATAAGCTGAGAACTGAACTCTTGTGCACACACACACACAAAAAAAAAAAAACAGAATTTAATGGTCTGTAAAATTCTGAGCTTCCAGAAAATGAGTCCCAACAGACTAATGCTCCATGTGAAGGTTTAACTGAACATGAAACCAGCCAACCATTTCAGTGCAAGTCAAGATTGGAAAATGTAGTTTTCTGAAAAGGATTTGTGGAAGTTTCCTTTGTCTGATGGGTTTAGGCCCTGTGTACTACATGCAAAATAAGTTTCTTTATGTGTGTGTGATCTATATGAACAGAATCACTGTCAGCCTGGACTAAAAGGAATAGAAAAGGGACTGACTGAAGGAAAAGTGAGTTCAAAGGCTAGAAACTGAGGTATGAACTAAAGGCATCTTCTTGGGCCAGGGAATGTTCCCATCAATGTGGTGGAAAGTGTGAGTCTGCCCCAGCATGTGAAGAAGGTGGACCTTCCACATGGATGCTCAGGAAGATTGTTACTACCACAGCTTTCTCAAATGCCTGGAGAATAGCAGAGAATCTGGCCAATACTCTGATGCTTTATTAGAGTGGAGCCTAGAGCCTGGCCATCACCTCAATGCTTGAAAAGAGGAGAACCTTCAACCCAGAATCTGAGGAGAGCATGGCTGCAGCAGAAACACTTGGAAGGGGTGGAGCTACTGCTCTATCAGGCCTGGAGGATAAAACATCTTCCATAGGTGAATCTCAGACCTTGCAATCTAATGGAGTATGTCTTGCAGGATTTGGAATCATGTAGAATCCATGATCCCTGTTTTGATTCTAATTTATCCCTTTGGGAATGGGAAGATTTACCAAATGCCTGTGCCTCCTCTGTATATTGGAAACAGATAACATGTTGTCTAGGTTTAACAGGTTCACAACAAGAGGGGAATTGTGCCCCAGGATAGACCACACCTATACTCAATTTTTATACTTTGATTTAAACATTGTTTCTGAAATGATTTAAGGTTTTTGGAATATTGGGATGGAATTAATGCATTTTGTATACGGAAAGAACCATGCTTTTTTGCTGTTCAGAGTGTGGAATACAGTGGTGTGGAACTGTATTTACCCCAGAAAATCATGCTTTTAAAGCTAATCCGCTCCTGTGGGTATAAACCTATTGTAAGTAGACCTTTTGATGAAGCTACTTCAGATAAGTTGTGGTAGAGTTTGGTGGGTCTTAATCTTCTTACTGAAGTCCTGTTATAAACAGGAGAGAGAGAGAGACAGAGAGACAGAGAGAGAGGAGGAGGAAGAGGAGGAGGAGGAAGAAGAGGAGGAGAAAGAGGAGAGTCACAGAAGCAAGAAATTGAAAGCAACAAAACCTGGAAATGAAAGGAGAGACCAGCAGATGCTGCCATGAGCCTTTCCATGTGTCAGAGGAGTCAAGAATTGCCAGCAATCAGTCTTCAAATGGAAAGCATACTTTTATGATTCCTTTATTTGGACATTTTTCTCATCCTCAAAACTATAAGCTAAGAATTCCAATTGTTAAGGTAACCCATTTCATGGTATCTGCTTTTAGTAGCTTAAGAAACTAAAGCAGTTACTTTAATAAATTTATATATTATATTTGAGAGAAACAAGGCCTATTGTAAAGAATTAATGTATGCAAAAATGTTAATATTAGAATACATTATACAAATATATTTGAGCTGGTAAATAATGTATTGGACATTAGTTGGTGTTTTAGTTTGTTAATGCTGCCAGAAATGCAATATACTAGAAATGAGTTGCTTTTATAGAGGGAATTTATTAAGTTACAAGTTTACAGTTCTAAGGCCATAAAAATGACCATATTAAGGCATTCAGACAAA
Organism: Myrmecophaga tridactyla; assembly: GCA_004026745.1. Taxonomy (NCBI): domain Eukaryota; kingdom Metazoa; phylum Chordata; class Mammalia; order Pilosa; family Myrmecophagidae; genus Myrmecophaga; species Myrmecophaga tridactyla. Next base: position 68,369 of record PVIY010002034.1, read on the forward strand.
GATACCTTGATGCAAAAAGAAAGGCCAATGGCATCTGGAACACCTCTATCAGCTGAGAAGACATGTGGCTGGCATCTGCTGGTCCTTTGGCTTCTGCTTTCAAACAGCTTCCCCAGGAGCATTTTCTTTCTGCATCTCCAAATGTCTCTGTGCCAGCTCTGACCTTTTTCCAAAATGGTTCCTTCTTAAAGGACTCTAGTAAGCAGATTAAGAGCCACCTTGAATGGGGGGAATCACATCTCCATGGAAACTATCTAATCAAAGGTCCCACTCTAAACCATGGGTCTGCTCCTACAAGATTCTATTAGGAAAAATAATTTGGCACAGTTGGTAAAGGGTAGAAATTTAGTAGATAATTAGCTTTCATTTCCATGGAATGTGATTAATTCAGCAGGAACTTGCTGACAACTAACATTAGAATCTAAATATGTGTGCTTTGTCTTTAAATAGGCCTCTGGGAGCTGGGAAAACTCATAATGCTAAAATCTTCTAACACAAAGGAAATAGATGACCATTAATCTGAATCTTTAAAATGGGAAAATAGTGATGTTTCTTTGTATCATTTCCAAAATAAACATTCCGAAATATCCCTTAAGACTAAATTAAAGGTAGATTATAGAGAAGCCAGGTGTCATGGCCACGGTTACCATGGTTAAACAGGGTAAGGAGAAAAATGGAGATTTTATGGAACATGCTTTAGCTCATAAATTTTTGCTTTGTTTTATTTTGTTTTTGCATGGGCAGGCACCGGGAATTGAACCTGGGTCACCGGCTTGGCAGGCAAAAACTCTGCCTGCTGAGCCACCGTGGCCTGCCCCATAAATTTTTATATAATAATTTTCTTTGAATCTACCGTTTGGGACACATTTGTAAACAATGTCCTTCTCATTTCATCTCACCAAGAAACATGGCTATTTTTGGAAATTAAAAACACTACAATAAAAATCTGTTCATCTCTTTTTATGGGATTGCTGTGTTGTTAGAGAGACAAAGAGGTTGATTTTTGTAAGAATCTTCCCTCATAAATTCCAGAACATATTTTACTTCAATGTAATAATAGTGTATAAAACCTCAAATAAGGATTAATTAAAATTATTTAATATAATTTACAGAGTTAGAGCACACTTTGTCAAATATTTTACTCTATAAAAAAAGGAAAGGAAATACTGGAAATTTTCACAAAAATCAATATAGTATAAAAAAATATTTATACAAAATATATTCAAATACATTAATAGCTAAGACATATTCCGAAAAATAAGCAACATGTTCCTAAGTATTTAGCATTTAACAAAACATTAGAAATTCAAATCAAAACATAAAAAAACACAGTTTCACAAATAGTCTTGAAAATCAGGGATTTGAATAAAAAACAAAAAAGAGATTGTGAAAAACGTCAATGTTGAAATGCACCAAGACCAAATGGTATGCTGAAATTTTAGAATCAGACAGACTTGTGCAAAGTTATAGCTGAAAATGATGCAAATTTATTGAAGGAAATTAAGAAACACCTAAATGGTGGGGAATACCATGTTCATGGATTGGAAGCATCAATATTGGATTCCAAATAAAATGCAACCAGTTTTGTTTTGGTAACTGACAATCTGATTCTAAAATATATGTGCAAAAGCAAAGAGGCGGGCCATGGTGGCTCAGCAGGCAGAGTTCTCACCTGCCATGCCAGAGACCCGGGTTCGATTCCCAGTGCCTGCCCATGCAAACAGACAAAAAAAAAAGTGAAGGACCAATAATGGTAAAGACAATGAAAAAAGAAGAACATAGTTGAGGAATTTACACTACCAAGTATCAAAATAGTATAATGTTACAATAATTAAGACTGTGCTGTATTGGTGCAAGAATAGACAAAGAGACAGATGGAACAAAATAGAGACTACAGAAATAGACCCACACATATATGGATACTTGATTTGTTGTTAAAAGGGCACTGCAGAACAATGGGACAAAGCAGTGTTTTCAAAAATGGTGATGGGAAAACCCAATATCCAAATGGGAAAAATGAATCTTATTGCAGCTTACCATACACCATTTGCAAATATTAATTCCACGTGGATTCTGGATATAAATGTGAAAAAAATAAAATTTCTAGAGGGTGGAAACATATGAGAATATTTTCATAATTTTGGGGTATGCAACAATGTTTTTAAAGAGGACCCCAAAGCAAAACCAAAAACGTCAAACATTTTAAGTGGAACTACATTAAAATGAAAATATGTGTTTACCAAAAGACATCATTTATAAGAGGGAAAGGAGTAAGAGAGCATCTTTGCCTTATATCTATCCAATAAGTGCTTTTATCTTGACTTTATACAGAATTCCTAAAAATAAATAAGAAATAAAAAAAGGACAAAACCCTCACCCTTTAAAAGAGCACTGGAGTGGAATAAGAATATGAAAGAAGATATCCAAATATCCAATGAACATATGAAAATGTTCTCAAGCTCATTGGTCATCAGGTAAGTGCAAATTTACAATACTTATTCACAACTAATCAGAATGGCTAACACTAGAATGATGAAAAATAACAATGCCTAACAAGTCTTGGAGCAAATGGGATACTTACGTTTTAAATTTATATCATTTTGAGAAACTGAAAGTAATATGTAAATCCAAATACGTGATATTATATGACCCTGCCACTTTACTCTTACATATTTGACCAACAGAAATCTATATGCAAGTGAACATATATTTATTTTATATAATTATATACAGAAATTACAATTAATGAACTTCTACAATCAATAACATGAACCTCACAAACATAACTTTGAGCAAATGAAGACAAGCACAAAACCTTTATCACTATATGATAAAATTTATATAAATATGTAAAACAGGCAAAACTAATCTATATTGTTAGAAATCTGGATAGTGGCTATAATTGGGGGGCAGTAAGGACTTTGACAATGAGAAGATATAAGGGGGTTGCTGAGGCACACATAGGGTTCTACATCTTGAGCAAGGTACTGGTTACACAGTTCTGTTTTTTTCATATTGGAAAATTCATCAAGCCATACACTTTGTGTACTTTTCTCAATAAACATATTTAAAAATAAATTTTACAAGTGAAAAATATTATGTGAAATGCTAGTGACCATTCAATACATGGCTACTTGAAATAAAATAAAAACGAATTAAAACACAATATAACTTCAAAAATGTTAGCATATCTGTATAAGTAGTGTTCAGAAATGCTTCCTCTTTCATAAAGAATATAAATGAAATAGGTGAATTTTATTGCCTATGAGTCTTTCAGAGAATTGTGGCATATACAGCACATGCTTTGTTGTGGGGAAGCTATGAGTAACTAATGACTTCAAAGCTTGTTTTTTAGAGCACTCTGAACAAGCCCCTTTGTGTAGTTTGTTTCTGGAATGTCATTCTGCAAGGGGCCTTGCTATTTTGGATGGTTGTTAGAAATTTAATTAGAGGTAAAAGGCCCTGGTGATAGAGCAGATTGAGAAGACAGGGCTTCTCAAATTGGGGAATTATCTTGTAAATGTAAAGTTAGAGTGCTATAGTTAATGAAGTCATAACTTTTTGAAGACACACAAAATACCTGTGGAAGACCAGGGATCCTCTTCTTTTTCTCTCAGCTTCAGGGGGCACAGAACAACCATAAAACAACCTCTTTCTATTGAAAGAACCCTTGGAAATTGAAGTTTATTTTTAGTATTTTGTTGTCTTTAATTTGCTAGAACTGCCTAATTTTAAATTATTTCTCTACAAAGCTGTGGAAGCTTAGTAGCTTATGGAGCTCTCTGTATTTCTTTTTTTCTTTTCTTTGGTATGTCTTGCTCTGTCTCATTATTTCTGGTCATGAGATTAAGATTCTTTTTTGTCTGATACTTGTGAGTTGTTTTTGATATATGTGAGATTTCTGATGAGAATTGATAATCAAGCTCTTGATCCCTAAATTGATTTTTTAAGGCTCAAATCCCAAGTTCAAAGTTAGGGTTTGCAATACAAAGAATAACTTCCATCTACCCTTAACACTTGCCTCTATTATACCTAATCTTAGTTGATAGTTTTCTTAATATTGATCAATGTTTGGTGTTTATTTGCATTGTTTTTTTATTTTGCTTTTCCGTTGTCATTCCCATGTGTAAAATTTAAGGAAAGAGCCATTAAAAAATGTTGATCAGGGCAAAGCAAGTACAGCCAAATATTAGAGTTGATATGCAATCTTAGATCCTTTTTAATCTGGGGTATTATAAGCAGTATTTTAAATCATAAAGTCTTCCTGGTCTATTTTCCTCCACATTTTTGTAATTACTCTGGGGACTTTTGTTTTGGCAGTACTAAAATCAAAGGAGATGATTCTTCTTCCTTTCTTCCTTTTCATATTAAAGCACAGATAATTAGTCTGTTAAGCCCTATTCATATACATCAAAGATCAGTGAATGTTTTACTGTTATCCCATCTAAGTATCTTTACGTAAAATTTAGAGTAAGTATGAAGACCAATGTCTTGCAATTCTATACCTTGTTGGAATTGTAAAATGTCAGGAATTTGAAACTAGAACTTTTTACACTTTAAATCAAGAGGATAAGATATGTTATTTTTAGGGTCACTTAAAGAAGGTAAATTTTGTTTTGAATATTTATTTTGTGTTAGAAAGGTTCCTCCTATGCGGAAAAGGTAGCTAACAACACAGAGTTTAAAAAATGTTGGGGCGGGGGAAATTGACTGTATTATGAAACTCTGCGGGCTTGTTGCAATTCTTCTGCTTTTTAGGCCTGGGTAAAATATCCCCAACCCTTACTGACAAAGGGGCAAATTGACTTCAACTGAGAGAAACTTCATGTGTTCAAGGGTTAGTCATCAACATGAGCCACTTAGGATCTTTTGTTTTCCATGAGAGTAGGCTGGAATTATTATTGTTGTGCTAATGTAAAAATGCCATACAATCAGACTTTTGAAGATGGTAAACTTAAGGAATTGCATGTTGTTCTAACATGTAGACATGTAGAATGCTTTTCTTTCTTTCAAAACAAGCTGATTAAATATATTTTTTATTTTTCTTTTTCCTGACAAGTCAAGTTTCAGCTCCTGTTTAAAATTCTTGTGTAAGTTACTGTTCTGGTTTAAATTTCCCTTATTTTTCCACCCTTGTATGATATCAGTGTCACACCATCATATTTCACTTGTTAATTTACTTTTTACCCTTATTCTAAAAGCAAATTGAGTTAGACTGAATCTTTCTTGTCCTAGTAAAATATTATATAAAAGTGGCTTCTCTGTACAAAAGGTTGTAATGCCTCCTGATGTATATAATTTTGTGATTGCATTTTAAGATTAAAAGTTGAATAAATCACACAAGCTTCATGAAAATGCTCATAATGCATCTTTTGAAAATCAAAAATACATACCTACTTTGTGCCTATTTGCATTAACATGGCAAAGATTGTGTGAAATATCTGTTTAAAAAAATAAAGGTTCAGTCTCAAAAAAAGTTAGCATATCTGATTGCATAATATTACAAATAATCTGATTGCATAATGTAAAGAATAATCATCAAAACTTTAACAAGAAAAATATTTTAATGATTAGTTATTTTAAATGCTTGAGTCAAAAGTCCACTGTAAGTGGAATAGAAAGACTCTTTAGAGTATTTCTTGTGAAAAGCATTATCTATTTAGAGTGTCAAGTAAAACATCATCAAAGTTGGCCACATTTGGACATTTCATATACAAGGTCTAAATTTTAAAAAATTCCCTTTTCACTGGTTGCTATGTATTCTGATTCCTATTAGAGACACAGAAATTAAGTACTACAATAATGTCTTTTTGATGGTTTTATATCGCTGATTGTAACTGGAAAGTACTAGAGAATATTTTAAATGTGCTAAAGAATTCTTTGTTCATATGTTGTTAACCAAGACTTTTAAGGATGACACAAAACATGGCTTTATTTTTTAAAATGGTCCTTCTTATTCTTTAACTATAATATACACTTTCTTCAATTTTTGCAAAGAATTCTCAATGCTTTTTATCTCTGCCTTATTATGAATGTATGAATTGATGATTAATTCAATGTTGACTGAATATTCAGGTGAATTTTACCTTTATAAAATATGCTTGTCATTGCAGAAGGACATGTTATGAATCTAGTCAGAATCACCTTCCAATAAAAATATAATAAAATATTACACTGTCGAAACACTATTTATATTTAGATTTCAAAGTGTGAAGTGCTGTCAAATGTTAAAATAAAATAAAATACAAGTAAGTCTTTTAAAAAGTCCCAATTAGGAGCTAATGCTTTAGGACAGAGTTTTAAAGAATGGGCTTCTATATGTTGACATGATTTTCAAGGTTGTATTCAGCAGCAAACTGATAAATATAAAGAAATGTAAATGGGTAATTTTAAATGACAGAATAGTATAATTTTCCCTATGAATTTCATCTTAGCTGCGAAATGTTCTTAACATCTCATTCCTTATTTTTTCCCAAGAGCTTTCTCACTAATCTATGAAAGTGGGAAACACCTGCCTAATTCTATCCATTTTCAAAGTAGTCAATTCCTAAGATTGTAATTCTAAACATTTATCTTACAGCCCTCCAATGTATTGCTACCTAATTTCAGAGATGACTGAGAAATAGTGAAATAATGCAGGAAAATGTGCTTACATAAAACAAATACAAGACAAAACAAAAAACAATTTGATTTATCGAAACAAATTTTTAATGGGGACAAAAATATTAATTATTGACATTTCCTTTTATACTATTATGAGGCATGCCATTTTATGAAATTATTAAAAGTATAATAAAATAATAATTAACTAATTAACACCATGAAGCCCAGGAACATATGTCAATTTAAGGGGAAAATGCTAAATCTTAGAAATAGCAAGTGTTAGGCATGACTGTGGTTGATGTTGACTACTAAAGCCAGCATTTCTGAGAGAAAAGTGGCAGTACATAAACTAAAGTTGGAACTAGCCTGGAATCAATTGCCGCTGCTCAATTTACCGAGTCATTGCCTGTGGAATTTCCGTTAAGACTCTCTGTTTTGGCCAATTTCCCAGCAGATATTCTGTCATGTCAACCATAACCAAATCTCACAATTTCTACTCTATATTAAAAACAGGAGAGGGAATTTGGTTCTGCCTAAAATCAATGGTGTTCTCTTGCTATTATGTTGTAAGGAAAATGCCTGAGATTTGAAATCTTGTTTGTTTGTTTGTTTGTTTTTAATTTGCATATGGGCAGGAGGCACCAGGGATCGAACTCCAGACCTCCAGCACGGCAGGTCGGAGCTCTGCCTGCTGAGCCACGGCAGCCGCCCTCTTGTTTGTTTTTATCTGTTGTGATTGTTTTGCATCTTGGAAAAAGTTGTTTACTGTAAGGAAAGTTTTATTATGCTATTCTTGAAGACACTTTTTCTAAGTTTTCAAAAATGTCAAACTATTATTTTTTATCCAGAATTCAAAATACTTTTTTGATTACCTAGACTCCCTCCAGAACATCCATGAAATCTTAGATCCTTCCATATTAAAATCCAATGCTCAGCCCCAATGTTACATGAAATGATTATCTTCTGCTTTCCAACTAGAGTGTCTATATGATGAAATTACCTTCAAAGTAATACCCTTATTTTTCCAGGAAATGAAATTTTGTTGTCATATTTTATAAGAAGAAAGAAATTTCACATATAAAAGTATAAGCATCATATATTTTTTCATTTCTAAAAGGAGGGAAGTGTGTATAAAATCTCTAGGACCACTTCTAGGCATAAGATTCATCAAATCAGGGGCTGTTAGTCTAGAAAAAAATAAAGCTTATTTCATAATTGATTTTCAAAATTAATTTTGCTAGAATTTATTAAATCTACTTCTGAGATACCTGTCGAAGTTTTAGTTTAAAACAATTTTGTTCTAATTTTTATCTTGAACAAAATTTTAGATTATAATGAAATGTAGATATATTGACTTTCTATATATTGCTTTCCCATCATCAAGAATTATTTCCATCCATAGAAAATGATAATTTTCATTCCCGTAAACTCTATAATATACCTGTAGATCATTGGTTTTAATTGTCTGCTAGTTTTCCCTCATGTCTGTGAACATAAAGACAATACCTGTCATATTATAACTATTCAAACATATCTCTTAATCAATTAATGTTATATATAGGGGTAATACCTCACAATGCCTCAAGTTGCCCAGTGATTGGTAACTTGGTAGATAAATATAAGAGATGGTTTTAAGGGTTCACAGATTGTTAGTGCTTTTAGAGATCCTTTGATGCTTTCTTTTAAATGGGTTAGGATGCTTTAGTTAGAAAAAATGACAGTCAAAAGGGTTTTGCATGTTTTTAAATGTCAGCAAATAACAAGAATGAGAGTCTTCCAGTTGTTAATGCAAAACTTCTATCAAATTTACCAACAGGCATAATATAATTCCCGGAGAGTTATTCATGCTCCTTCTTTAATTTCTCACTCTTCCTGTGCTGGTTTGAATCTGTTGTGTACCCCAGAAAAGCCAAGTTCTTTAATATTCTTTCAATATTGCTGGGTTGGAGCTTTTTGATTATTTCCATGGAAATGCGACCCACCCAATTGTTGGTGGCAACTTTTGATTAGATGGTTTCCATGGAGATATGTTTCTACCCATTCAAGGTGGGGTTGCTTACTAAAGCCCTTTAAGAGGGAACCATTTTAGAAAAAGCTTTAGAGCCACAAGAGCCACCAGAACCAACAGAGCAACCAGAACAGACAGAGCCCTGGGGAAGCCATTGAAGAGAAAGCTAGCAGATCTCACCATGTGCTTTTTCAGCTGAGAGAGAAACCCTGAATGTCATTGGCCTTCTTGAACCAAGGTATCTTTCCCTGGATGCCTTAGATTGGACATTTCTATAGCCTTACATTAAATATTGGACATTTTCATGGCTTAGAACTGTAAACTTGCAAGTTAATAAATTCCCCTTTTTAAAAGCCATTCTGTTTCTAGTGTATCACATTCTAGCAGCTCTTGCAAACTAGAACACTTCCTTTTACTTCTATTCCCTCTAGGATTATCTGTTTTAGTGGACAGAGGAACTAAAAAATAGACAGACCATGGTAGGTTTTCTAATGACTGGGTTCTCACACTTGCCCTGAAAGTCTGAGGATGGGGGGATTCTGAGTAAGAAGGCCATGGAACCAATCTCATACAGATCCGGGAATATCAGACTTTTGACAATCCAACTCCTGCCTGCTTCTGCTGAGACAAATGCAGGTAAAACTCACTCCCATAAATTTTTCATGAGGTATTGCTGAAATTCAAGTGTGCTTTCCTGCCAAATTATGGCTTAGTCCTTGATAATATATAGATTATTTAAAAGTAGAATAGACACTAAATCTTAAAAACAATAGTTGTAAAGATACTAAATGGACAACAGAGACATCATAGCTTATTTTGATGCAGAGTAGTCTGGGGAAGTATATAAGTCTACATCTATGTTATCCAATAGAAATATAATGAGAAGCATGTGTATAACTTTAATTTTTATACTAACCACATTAAAAAAGTAAAATGAAACTAATGAAATTAATTTTAATATTTTAACAAAATATATCTAAAACATTATTCAACATGGAATCAATATGAAAATACTGAGATATTTTCAATCTTTTGGTATCTGGTTTGTATTTTTTACATTCACAATACATCTCAATTTAGATGCCAAATTTTCAATGGTTAAAGTGAAATGTAATTATACAAAACAAAGTTTTGTTTAATGGAAAAATATTGTATACTGCTTCAGTTTTAAAATTAAAATTATATTAAAAATTCAGTCGCTTAGTCACACAACTACATTTCAAGTGCTCAATAACCACAAGATTAGTAACCACTATAATTGACAGCAGATCTAGATCATTCAAGGCAGCATGAAGAGGCTCGAATAATTCAAAGAAAGTAAAAGGATCAGAACTTTATTGATGGTTCTGAATATGCCTGAGGGAACCAATCAAAAGGAAGTGACTCTGCTGTCTTCAAAAGTAGAGTCACCACATTATGGATAGTTTAACTTGGGATAACAATGATTTATCAATTATCATTTAATTAGATAATGCCATCTTTACATACTAATTTCAGAAAATAGCTGTTCTCTACTTCCCTCATTCTGCTGGTAAAAATAGTTCCTAAGGAAACCTTAATTGTCATTCCTGATTTCTTCTACTATGATGATGATATGATGTGATATATTCCTAATTAGACATTAAGTAAACCTCTCTGCTATCTGTTCCTTCCTTTCCATTCCCACTCGTACCACTCTATTCCAGGCTCCATGTTTCATCATATCTCATCTGAATTGCTATAGTAGCTTTCTCACTGATTTTCCTATTTCCAGTTTCTCCCATCTTATACAAATTGAACAACTTTATTACATTAGCCTTTCTAAAACAAAGTCAAAATCTGACTCCTCTATCAAAGCACGGCTGCTGATTCTCATCTATCCTCAGAATAAACTTCTCATTTTTAGGTTTTTTTTTCACTTCTCAGTCGTACTGGTGCCAAATTAAACATTTTCTGTACTGTTCTCCAATTATTCAATGTATATTTTCTAACTCCTTCCATAACTGTTTTCTCCTTAAAGGCCAGGATCACATATTACTCTTCTCATAAAACCCCTAATACATTATGTTGTTTTTTGCAGTATAATGCTGAGTAATTTTTCATTAATTTGAAATGAGTACAGTGGAATCTCCAGTTAACAAATTGCCTTCTCATATGTTCTAAATAAGAATATAAAGAGTTTAGGTTACAGAAACAAACCTTATTATTCACCCATGCTTCACTCCTACTATTCAAGCTTTTTATTTACATTAATTATACAAATTGGTAAAAATGCCAAGGCTAATATATACATATATATATTTTTGCATGGGCAGGCACAAGGCTAATATATTTTTAAAGTCATGATCAACAGAGCCCCTAGAAGCAAACCATTTACAGCTTCATGTTATTATGCTTTCAACTGGCAAGATTTAAAATAAACCAGTATCCAAGGAGAAGCAAAAAGGAAATTGGATGAAATGAAAATATGTACCATTATTTAAAAGAAGCAATGGCAACTATATGCTATCACCAATAGAAATCAAACTTACCTTGAAAATATAAAGCTATTCTCAAACACTGTGCTAGAAAATGGTTGTGAAAGAGCAATCATTTGAACAAATTTGCTCACTGCAACTTTGTGAGCCCCTGGACAAAACACAAGGTTTGATAACTGAGAAAAGTATTTGTCCTTTGAAAATTCCAGGAATGGGTAGAACATGGCTTATAGTATTTTTGGTGGGAGAAGATGGTTTAAAGGATTAAAGAAACGAAGTCAAAAGTATTAATTATCTTCATACTTAAATATTTTATTTGACGTTAGCAACTTGTGTGTTTACCTAACTCTGTGACATATTCATCTGCAGGACATGGAAAACATTGGCCTATTTAAGAGGCCTTAATGAATGCCAACATGTTTTTAAATTGCGCTTTGAGCACAAAACAATTCCAAAGTTAAGAGGGAAAACCATTGAATAAGTAGACACAATGACATTTTGAGCATTTCTCTGATTTACAAATGTTAGTCTACTTTTTGCTTTATCACTAAAAGGATATAAACACTTTAAAATATGTGTGTGTATTTGCGGGTGTGTGTGTGTATACCCAGATATGCACACAGTATAGAAACATTTCAAAGAAACAAATTTTTAGGGCACTGCCAAAGTGTTACAACAACTGTTTTCATAGACATTCGCATGCAATCACTACTAGACTACAACTTGTTAAAGTAAATAAGAATCTTAGTTAGCAGAACTCCTGGGAAAAATCTTTGAAAAAAGAGAAATGCTGAAACAAATTCACTTTTTTATTTGACCAGTAAATAAAATAATTTCCTTAAGCATGTGATTAACATAATACACTGTATTATCTAAGCTCAGAAAATAACTTTTGACTGTATACCCAGACCTGCAGTGTATACTCAGCAAATACTATCATTGGAAGAAAATGGGCCATAAGGAGAATGGCTGAGGGATAGTGGCAGGTTAGGTATCTATCCAGTAAAAAATAAAAAGGAAAGGCATAGCAAGGACTGGAGTGCACCTGTAAAGCAGTTGAGTAAGGAGAAAGTAAGCAGAAGGTAGCAGAACCAATTAAAGTGGAAAACAGCAACTAGTTTTGAAACAGGAATGAATTATGAAATTTAGATGGTTGGAAAGAAAGTTTAAAAGAATTGCTCTTCTTTGCTGTAAGTTATACATAGAATTGTCAGTCATGAGCCAACGTCCAGTTGGAATGCGAGTTGGCTAAATTGTAACATGAGTGATAGTACAAATCTTGTCAAAACAACCATACAGGATTGTTCTGAGGAACAAATGAGGCACTAGTTGTGAAGAAGCTCCACAAACTGCAAAATGACACACTCGTATAAGCAGGCCATATTTACGAAATATTCAATCTTTCCTTCCAACTCTGGGGAAATGCAATGCGCTCTTTAGACCACAGTGTGGAGGAAACTTCCTCTGCTCCTTTATCATAATTTTGTACAACAGCAGGCTCCACAGTCACTGTGAAGACTGACTCTGTAAGTACAGCAAATATGGTGGAAAACTGATCTAATAGAGAAGCATGCAGATACGTATGCAGCCAATGTCTTCATTCCTTAGATTATCCATCAGCATTTCTTTGGGGGAGAAATTATTCAGTGGACAGAATAAAGTGATTCCCTTTTCTGCTTCACACCAACCCTCATAAACTTTTATTGTCTGCACGTGAATAGAATTAAATGATTTTTAATTTTAGAATTAAATGATTCTAATTTCTCCCTTAGAGCAAGACAGCCTGAGAGGGTAAAAAGATGATATAAACGCATCAAAACAATATTTTTCCTTGCATATGAAAAACTGGAAAAGAACAAAGCATGAGATGTATTAGGCATATGGTGACCATTTTACAATTAGGAATCTGATGCTTAGTGAGACAAATTTATTCAAAGCCACTCATCTAATTCCACAGAGCCCAAATTTGACCTTTGGGTTTGTTTCATGTCAAAGTCCTGCCTGGAATACAACACAGCCTCCCATCATCAAAAGAGATCAAGAAAATAAACAGTGAGAAGAGCCTAGACATTTTTTAGCTATCTTTTTTTTCTTGTTAGTTCTATTACTTAAGAAATTATTTTGGCATTGAATACTATGTCCATTAAACTCTATAAATACCTGAAACAGCATTTCCTTGTCCCCTAAACTTTACTAATTTTATATAGACAATTCATCATATCAGAAGCACAGATAATCGTGAGTGAATGCATTAATCATCAGTAGCTGTTAACAACACAAAAAGAGAGAAAACCAGACATTATGTGCTACCAAATAAAAGAACACAACATCTAGAAATTATTCCTGCCAAAAAATTATATTTTAATCTGATCAAGCCTTTAGTTCCCACTATCAATTTGAGGAAACAAAAAAGTAGAGAAACTTAAAAGTAACAGGATGTAATCAACAAAACAGACTCTGGCAAATGAAACAAGAGAAACCACGTCATTTCTTCAATGAAATAAATTGCAAGGAAAATAGATGAAAGGGAAGCATATAAACTTAAAACAGTTAAGATGGAGCAGCTAGGAGAAAAAATGAAAAATCGTGGAACTGTAACCCATAACCCACAGTATGTAACCCATACCAAAACTTTAAAATCTGTTCTATAACTACTTGTTAAAGTATACTTGGAAATTTATTGCTTTTTTTGTATATATGGTATATTTTGCAATTTAAAAAAATGATTAAAGGGCGGGCCACGGTGGCTCAGCAGGCAGAGTTCTTGCCTGCCATGCTGAAGACCCAGGTTCAATTCTTGGTGCCTGCCCACGTAAAAAAAAAATAGTAATAATAAAATAAAAAAGACAATTAAGAAACCTACTTGGATCCTGATTACTAAAAATATAAAAGCAAGCAGCATTATGAGATAATTTGGAATCTGAACCCTGATTGGGTATTTACTGATATTAAGGAATTATTAATAACTTTAAGTATGAAATGGAATCATAGTTAAGTTTTCAATGGTCCCATAATTTTTAGAGTTGTATAAGAAAAAAGACTAAATGATGTCATGTCTGTATTTGTTTCAAAATAATACTGGTGGAGGGGAGTGACTGGGGTGTAGCTAAACAAGATTGTTCAGGAACTGATAATAGTTGGATCAAGGTTTTGAGAACACAAGATTTATTATAATATTATGCGTACTTATGTGCATGTTTGAAATATCTGAAGTGAAAAAACAGCAACTGAAACACCATGATTGAAAATGTCCTAATATTTTTTCAAGGAAAGAAACATATTATCATTGAATCAAAGAGCTGAAAAGGACCTTAGAAGCAATCTATTCGAACCCCCTCATTTTATAAATAAGAGAATTAAGGCTCAGTTAGGTAGTGACTTCCTCAGGGTCACAAAACTTGTCAGTTCCAGACTCAAGATCAGCGTTTAAATCTCCAAACTTGTAGTCCAGGGCTATGTTCCTTTGCAAACCATAGGGAATGATTGCATCTAAACATTTAGTCCAGAACATCCCCCAAATTTACTGCAATAAAAGTAAGCTAGGTGGCAATGAATGTTAGTTCATGCCAAAAATGAGCTGTCAGTCACTGTCATAAGGTCTGTTTCTTTCTGAGAACCATGGTTTCCTGCTGGATTGGAGAACCCAAACTGGGTACCTTCCTCTTGTCCAAAGAAGACAGAGGCAGGATGCGTGTTCCATTCCAATTTGGTTGGTGTCAGTAGTTCCGGGACACTGTTTTCACAAAGGGTGCTTGAAGGAGTCAGGTCATCTGTGTCCACTGTTAACTTACTGCTAGGAGTTAAAGCTTGGGGACATTGACTTGAGTTCTTCATAGCCAAAGAGCCCAGAGACCCCAATGGCCCTGCACTTATACTTAGAACATCATCCATATCAAAAGTGGAACGCTGAATACCTGCCCCCCCTGCTGTTCCAAAAAAGAGAGAGGTATCCAGACCTTGAGGAAGGTTACCAGTAGCCATCAAGGACCGAGGGTCCACGGCCTGCTCCAAGTAACTATTATTAGCAGGGAGATTACTCCCTGTCAGAGTTGAGCTCACAGAAGTCATGTCTAATGTTAAGATTCCAGAGTTCACCAACGATGTGCCCAGTACTGCAGCAGAACTCTTGCCAGGCACATCTGAGAACAGAGATACTAGGTCTGCATCACTGAGATCACTCTGTACCTGGCTGGTAAGTTCACTGCTAGGTGTAAGAGAATTTGCAGATTGTAGCTGAGCTAAGAGCCCATGACCAAGGTTGTGCTTTTTGGCCATGTGGGCCTTCATACTGTGCTTGGATGTGAAGAGTCTATTACATGTGGAGACTGGACAACGGCTTTTCCAAATGTCCACATCCTGCTGGTGTTTCTTGGAGTGAATGTAGAGACTGCTGCGAGCAGAGAACCTGGAACAGCAGCCTTCCACCGGGCACACGAAGGGCTTTGTGCCTAGGTGGGTTATCCTATGGCCTTTCAGATGTTCGGCCCTCGTGAATGATTTCCCACAGCCTTCTACAGGGCATGTGAACCTCCGATCATCATCGTGTTTCCTTTTGTGCCTTAAGAGTTTGGACATGCTGGTGAAGTTCCAGCCACAGCCATTAAAGTCACAAAGGAAAGGTCTCTCACCAGTGTGGCTCCGCAGGTGAATTTTCAGCCGACAAGCCTTGTCATATTGTTTGTTGCAGCCAGGAAAGGAGCAGGAAAAGAGTTCCTGTTCCCTGAAATGGGCGCGATTATGGGAAAATAGGGCACTCACTGTGATAAACGTCTTCTTGCAGCCAGAAAACGCACACTGGTAGGGCCTCTCTGGCTCGAAGTGGCTGCGGTGGTGAGCGCTGAGCTTGGCCTGAGTGGGGAAGCTCTCTTCGCACACCTCGCACTTAAATGAGTTCTCCTGCTCATGGCCCTTCATGTGCGCCTTGAGGTTGTACACGGTGGTGAAACTTTTGCCACAGCCCTCCGCGGGGCAGCCAAAGGGTCGCAGTTTGTCATGCGACTGCAGATGCCGCTTCAGCTTGTAAGAGGTGGTGAAGGTCCAGCCACAGCCACCCAAGGAGCACCTGAAGGGCCTTTGGCCTTGGCTGTTGCTGTGTGTCAGCAGGTGCACCTTCAGCTGATGCTTCCTAGCGAAGGTCTGCTCGCACTGCGCCTCAGGACATACATGCAGCTCCATCCTAGGACCCCGACCTGGCGGCCCGCGGGGACCCTCCGCGGCGGCCAGGCCCTCCACCTCCTCCTTGGGTGCGGGTGCGGGGTCAGCCCGCTCCATCCGCAGGAGGTCAGGCGGCAGCTCCAGACAGTGGCCAGGCTGCGCAGCATGAGGGACCCCCGCTTGGGGAACGATCAGACATTCCGTCTGCTGAGCGGATGCGACCCCGGGTTCCCAGGCGGGAGTTGGGGGAGTGGCCAGGGTGAGGATGCCGTTCTCGAAGCTCAAAAGCAGGTCCGGGTTGTGGATAGTGACTGTGCCCGAGAAACTTGGGGCGGGGCCGGGGCCGGGGCCGGGGCCGGGGCAGGGGCAGGCCCCGGGGCTGGTGATCTGGGCCAGGGTGGAGGTGGGCCCCAGCGATAGGCAGTGGCGGTCTAGCGCACGGTGGCCCGCGGAGTTAGTGCCGTGCTTGCTCCCCTGTAACCCAGGGTTCGGCTCCGCCTCCTCCCTCCACATGGGCCCAAAGGCCTGGCCAGCACCCGCGGTCTCCACTTGGCCACCCACCGGGTCCAGCAGCACCAGGAAGAAGTCGTCGCCGCCACCGGGCCGATCCTGCCCCAGCGCCTGCGGGCTCGGGCGCCAGCCCCGTGAGACCGCGCTGGCTTCTTCGCGCCGCCGCCCAGGCCCGCCATCTTGAGGGCCCCGGAGCAGCAGTAGGCTGCAAGCGGAAACCTGGCTGGCCGGCGAGTAGAGCCCTCCATGGACTCGGCCGTCCGCGGGGCCCCCACCGCCGCCGCCCTGTAGTATCCTGCGAGTCGGGAGCAGCCTGGAGATTTCCATCTCCGCGTCCGTGAGGCTCCCGGGGAACCACAGCCACCCAGAAGTCGCGACCCCGCCCCCTGCCGCGGGCTCAACACTTTCCCCAAGGGAGAAAAAAGTGCAATGCGCAGAAACCTGCCCTATCAGATATTAAAACGTATTTAACGCCACAGTGATTTAAATATTCTGGTACTCACACGAGATAAAACGTGTCTCTGGAATAGATTAGAAAGCCCAGAGACAGAGTCTAGCATGCATAAATAATTTCCACAATTAATAGTGGTAGGTAATCAAGGCGGTTTTCCGAGGTAGTGGGGAAGTGACAGCTTATTCAGTAAATGGTGCTGGAACAGGTTGGTATCTATCTGATAAAAGCAATTTAAATCCATACTTACTGTATATACGAAAATAACAATACCCTAGCCCCTTCTAGTACTAAGCATAGTGCTTACTACTTTGTATATGCTTAAAATTGTTTGCTATAAAAAGTCTTGGACATTTCTCATGGAGCACATGTGTAAGAATCTCTCTGGGTTATACATCCAAGAATATAATTACGGAGCCATACATAATTCCAAATTGCTTTTGGTGGTGTTGTGCCAGTTAACAATCCCACTAAAAGTGTAGACTTCTGCTGCTGCATTTTCACTTCTATCAAGTACTGCCAGAATTTACCTTTTGGATTTTCTTTTCTGTGAAAGACCTGTTTAAATTAGTCTTTTACTCATTTTTCTATTTGATTTTCCATCTTCTGCTTAATGATTTAATGGGTTCATTCATATTTTAAACACTGGTTTCATTATATGGCCAAAATATAATCTTTTGTCTGTCATTTCTATTTTCACTTGCTTTATGTTGTCTTTTGTGAACAGAAGATCTTAATTATAATATAGTCAATTTTGTCATTCTTTTCCTTATGATTAGTGCTTTTCTGTTTTAACAAATCTGTTACTTCCCCGGGGGCCATGAAAATATTCTCTATATTGTCTTCTAATATATTTATGGTTTTAATTTCACATTTGGGGTTTAATCCACCTGCAGTTGATGTTTGTGCATAATTTTGAGTTCCTTTGTTTGTTTGTTTTTAATATGGATATCCATTTGTCTCAGTGAACCACTTCCTGAAAAGGCTTCTCTTTTCTCTACTTATTTACAGTGAGTGGCATGTTTGACATATATCAAGTATCTACATATGTGTGAAAGAGTTTGTATACCATTTATTAAGTTCCATAGCTCTATGCAATACCACACTCTCTTAATTACTACACATCTGTAGTTAGTTCTGGTATTTGATATGAGAAGTCAATTCTACCTTGTTCTTCAAAAGTGTCCTGGATAAGGGGGTGCAAGGGTAGTTCAGTGGTAGAATTCTCGCCTGCCATGTGGGAGACCTGGGTTTGATTCCTGGCCCATGCAGTTCCCTCCAAAACAGACAAACAAACAAAAATTCAATAAATGGTGCTGCAATAATGGGATACTCATGTGGAAAATGAATAGAATGTGACCCCACCATACAGC
This sequence comes from Myrmecophaga tridactyla, assembly GCA_004026745.1. NCBI lineage: Eukaryota > Metazoa > Chordata > Mammalia > Pilosa > Myrmecophagidae > Myrmecophaga > Myrmecophaga tridactyla. The sequence continues at coordinate 86,924 of PVIY010002034.1, forward strand.
ATACAAGAGAAAAATAAAAGAAAGAAAGAAAAAAGTGTCCTGGATATTTCTGGTCCTTTTCCATTCCATTTGCATTGTAACTTCAGCTGAGTAAGTTCAACCGAAAGCTTAGTTGGGGTTCTAGTTAGGATTCTGTTGAAGCTTTAGATTGGACATCTCTTTTAATTTTCTGCCTGCTAAATCAAGTAGGTTGACTTAATAACAGGAATTTATTGGCTCAAGCTTTTGAAACTAGAATAAATGCAAAATAGAGGTGTCAGCAAGGCAGTGCTCTCTCCCAGAAGACTGGGGTATTCTGGGCCTGTATGCCAGCTGTCCTTGGTCTTTGGCTTTTCTGTCACATGGCAATACATATGGCTGTGGCTTCTCCTTTCTCTTCTGGATTCCACTGATTTCCATCTTCTGGCTGCCCAGGTGGTTTCTCTTCCCGTGTCCAATTTTCTCTGCTTATAAGGATTTCAACCATATTGTATTATGGCCCACCCTCATTCAATTTAGGCATATCTTAACTAATAACATCTTCAAAAGTCCTATTTACAATTGGATTCACATCTACAGAACCAGGAGTTGGGACATGAACAGGCCTTTTTTGGGGGGGACATGACTCAATACCCAACACCAGCCTTTCAATATTGAATTTTTGGCTCATGAATGTGGTTTTTCCTCTCCTTTGCAAGTACTACCATTCAAATTTCTGTTTTCTAGATTTGTTGCTGGTACATAGAATGCAATTGGTCTTTGTATGTTGTTTTTTTTCCTACAAACATTTGTATTCTTACTGATTTTAAAAATCTCTGTAAATACTGGTAGAACTCTATGTAAACAATCATGTGATCTGCAGATAATACCAGTTTTACTTCTTTCCTGCAAACATTTTATTTATTTCACTTGCACTTGCTGGGACCCAGGACACTAATGACCAGAAGTGGTGATAGTGGGCACCCTTGTCATTATGCTGCATTCAAAGAGAATGCTTTCAATGATTATCTGATAAAAATAATGTTTTATGTAGATGCTGTGTAGATATCTGTAGCAGTCTGAATCCACTCAAGAGATAGAAAGTACCCAATGACCAAAACAAGGCAAATTTAATATAAAGAATTATTGAACTATGATAAAGTCTAATATATAGCATATGAGTAACATATAGGATACAATAAAAAACTCTATGTGGTACCATAAGGCTGAAGGATTGTAACGTAAAAGACAAATTTGGAAGGGGTCCCCTTCCTAAGGCTAAAGTTCACGCCTCATTGGAAAAAGTGTAAATCAACCCAGTGAATTGCAAAGAAGTCCTCAGGTTTGCTGATACAGAGCCCTACATGATCTACCATCACAGCGGTGTTGACAAGCTGCAGCTGGTGACCAGTGTTTGGGTGTGTGGTGGAAGTGTGGGGTGCTGGTGCAGTAGGAGGCCTGAGACACACAGCATCCCTGTGCACAGAGTAAATCCTCAGCTTTGAGAGGGCTGCAGCACTGGGAGAACTACAAGAGATAAACTTGGTGGGGATGGGGATAAGAGGACAGGAAGCTTGGAGTGCAGGACGTCCCTAATGAAGAGGGTCATAAGAAGGTCACCAAGGAACAACGCAGTGGCTGCAAGTTCGCAGAGGGACATTGATTTGGGTGCATGCCTGGGCATGGGGTATCTCGGATGTCTACAAACTCAAACTACGACCCACCATTCTACAGTTAGATATCCCAAGGAAAGACACTTTCTTCTTCAATGTACTTCCAGTGCCCTCTACTGAGAAAACATCATGATCATTTTGCAAGAGAGATGCTTAAAGGAATTCTGTCCATTATCAAAGAACATATATTGAAAGGTGAATTTGGAGTTGAAAGGCAATTAATTGATAATTGGCTTCATATTCTTCATCAAGTTAGGGGAAGTCTCTTTTATCCTTAGTTTGCATGAATATATACAATGAGATGATCTGCCAGGGCTATTATTGTTACCTCAACAAGGGAGAGCATTTATAATCCTATAGTTTCTTTAATAAACTAATGATTAATACACTTGGCCTGGCTGGCTCAGGAGTTTTAATAGTCTGCTTTGGATTCTTGTTAAGAGTTCTTTAGCTTGAGCTGAGCTTGTTGGAAAATCCAGGCTCTGGCACAAAAGTTTGTCATCTGCTTAGGGAATAGAACCTGTGAGCTCTGTGTTTTAGTCCTACCAAGGGCTTGCATGCTCCACCTGCAAGAGAGCTTTGTTTGTGGTAAAATTATGTTCCCAGCATAAGTGTGGGTAGGAAATGTTCTCACCAGGAATAGACCAGTTTAAATTTTAAATGCAGTTTCAGTTTCCTGGCAGCTGCGCATGAGCTGAACAGGAAAAGAGAGTGCTTGAGTTTCATTTAAAGCCATGACCTACAAAACCCCCTCCGTGGAGAAGCATGGCAGTGGTTTCCTGTGTTGGTCTTACAAAGTATATATATATATATATATATATATATATATATATATCCACCTATATTGAATATTCGGATTATTTAATTTAACTTTTCATCATCGGTTTTAAGCTTCGAAATGGATTAAGAATGATGGGAGAAAATATCAAATATTTTTGCCATCCTTAAGTGACCATCTTCTATTTAGCAACTGAAATGGCCACTTCTATTGTGAGGAAGAAACATTTCAATCTAATTTCTTTTTCTTTTGGTGTGTGAATATTCAATAGATGGAACAAGAGGAAACTACCCCCAAATCATAAGAAAAGTACTTCAATGGTTGCTCATCTTTTGCTCACTCTCTCACTGGAACAGCCATAGTCAGAACATATCCACATCCTGTGTACAGAAACCACTGAGGACAAATTAACCCAAAGCTTCCTATTCGCATGCAGATTTGGGTTGACCTCACACCCTAGGCCCTTGAGACCTGATACACTGAGATTTGTATCCTACCACCTATTCCAACTCCTTTAACAATGACACTCTGGTATCTGGTGAGACACAAATATGAAATCTGAAAAATTTGTTCACAGTCAGGAAGAGCAGCTTTCTAGAGAAGAACAACCTTGAAGTCAGCATAGCTTCACTTTTATATACTGTATATGGAGACCAAGGAAACATGGAATGGACAACTTCAGTTGTAAATTTGTATTTTTTAAAATGAAGTAATAAGTCCAGATTGCATGGAAACTTCCTGTTTATGAATTCAAATATGCCCCTTAATTTGTATGACTTTACTTACCATTAAAGAAAGTATGCATTGCAAATCCAAAAAGAGAGAAATATTCATAGTTTGTATAAATAGTCTAATTTCAAGGAAATATAAACCAATATAACTCAATCAAAGTACTCAATCCAGCACTTGTGATGAGAGTGACAGTCATAACATTTAAGGAACTGATATACACAGACCAATGAGATATGCAGCCCTTATTCCCAGACAGTGGTCTCTAACATCTTTATCAATCAAGGGCATCCATGACTCATTGTTGAATTGATAATTATATAACTTGAGGCAGGAATATTTCATGATGGTCTGAAACACTTTGCATTCAGAGTGAAGAATGCTTTCAAATGTTCTGAGATGATGATGAGAACTCAGAAAACCACCTAAAAGCAGCTTCTATTGACCACGTAAGAGACCACATGAGCACTGATAAATAAAAAAGTATAGTTTTTGTTAATTCTTTTTGCCCATAAGTAAGAGAAAGAATTATTTTTCCTTCTAGTAATTAGCACTATATCAAGTTAATTTTATTCTCATAGAAAGTAACTGTTGTTCAAACTGAATTGTATATTTATTCTCATGATGAGTGAAAGTATGTGCCTAGAGTCCAGGCTCTAGAGAAAGGTCACACTCAACAGAAAGTAAGGGCTCTCTTCCCAAGAAGTGCTACAGGTGGCTTAGTGCTGGCTGATAACATTGCCCTTTTGTATTTCATTGTCAATTTGAATGAAGGTCAACTTGTTAGCAATGATTTTTAGTAGTAGAGAAGAAAATTCTGAAGCTCTCAAACATGTTTCATTACACAAATGTCTTTCTGACAATTTGAGAAGTGTCTGGATCATCACACATTTAAATTGGAGTAAACGTTTTTTATCTTGATGAAGATCATCTTATCATTTCTCAATTTATATGTGTGCTTTTTGTGTCCTATTTAAAATGTTATTTTTTCACCCAAGGTCACAAAGATTTTTTTTCATATTGTTTTTGCTTTTGTGGCTAATATTAAAAAGCCTTATCATTTTTAATTTTCAGAATTAAAAAAATTTATTAGCAACAAAAATGTTGTGACTATAGTGTTAATGAAATCCCCCTGCTGAATTTTTAGGAATACAATGATTTAAGAAAAAGAAGAATCCTAATTCTGAGTTGAGAATATGTGTCAAATTTTATGGTCTCTGAAGAAGTGGTTAATGTTATAGGAGGTGTCATTCTGAGGAAGGAACTGGTTGCGTTATTTTATTCTTCATTTGTAACTGCTTTTGTTAAAAATTAAACTTCTAAAATTTTGAGAAAATTATCAAATCATTCCTGTAGTTCAACAGTTTTACATTTAGGTTAACTTTTGTGTATGGTGTGAAATGAGGAACCAGGTTCATGTATTTTTCTATACAGATAGATATGTTCTTCCCATTGGCAACTAGGTCTAAAATGAATTGATAAACTATGAGAAATTTTGAAATCTAGTATGCATTGCAAATCCAAAAAGAGAGGAACATTCATAGTTTGAAAAGCTGAAAAACCTCCAACTTTGTTCTTCTTTACCAAATTGCTTTTAAATTTTCTAAATCCTTTGCATTTCCACATAAATTTTAGGATCAACTTATCCAATTCTACCAAAAAAAAATCCCCCACAGTGATATTTTATTGAAACTATTTATTGAATTAGGAAGCATTAACATCTTAATGTTCAATTTTCTATTCCAAGGGTATCTCTGCTTATTTAGGACTCTTTTAAATTTCTCCCAGTAATGTTTTATAGGTTTCTGTTTGTGTGCCTTACACGTTTGGTTAGATTTAGCCCTCAACAGTTCATGTTATGTTATTTTAAATGGCATTTTAAGAATCTTATTTTCAAATTGTTTGTTGTTAATTGTTCTAGTTTGCTAGCTGCCGGAATGCAACACACCAGAGACGGATTGGCTTTCAATAAAAGGGGATTTATTTAGTTAATGTATAGTTCTTCAGAGGAAAGGCAGCTAACTTTCAATTGAGGTTCTTTCTTACATGGGAAAGTACAGGGTAATCTCTGCTGGCCTTCTCTCCAGGCCTCTGGAGAAATTACAACCTTCCCCGGGGTAATTTCTTTCTGCATGTCCAAAGGCCTGGGCTGAGCTGCGAGTGCTGAGATGAAGTATGCTGAGCTGCTTGGGCTGCGCTACATTGAACGCTCTCATTTAAGTACCAGCCAATTAAATCAAACATCATTCATTACAGCAGGCATGCCTCTTAGCCGACTGCAGATGTAATGAGCAACAGATGAGGTTCACATGCCACTGTGTCATGTCCACAGCAACAGAACTAGGCACGTTCACCTGGCCAAGTTGACAACTGAATCTAACTGCCACATTAATATATAGATATAAAATGATATTTTGTATTTTAAACTTCTATCCTGAAATATTGCTGAGTCTTTCTTTTGTTCTAGAATTTTTTCTGTAGAATCCTAAGATTTTCTACATTCAATATGTCATCTGCGATAAAGATAATTTTACTTCTTTGAGAATGCGTAACCTTCAGTATAATGAATATAAATAGTATCAACAGACTGTTTTATTTGTTTCTCAAGGAATGGGAAAGCATTCATTTTTTCACTATTATGTATGAAGGTAGCCACATGTTTTTTATTACTGTCCTTTATTAGGTTGAGGATGTTTCTTTCTTGTTCCACTTTATTGAAAGTTTTTATTTTGAATAATAATTAAGTTTTTAAAGTGCTTTCTCTGCATCTTTGAGATAATCACATAGATGTTATCCTTTTGTGCATTAATGTGGTGAATTAAATTGGCTTGGTTTCTGAAAATTTTATTGCGATAACTGTAGATTCACATGCAGTTGTTTGAAATAATAAACAGCGATCTTATGTACAATTTGATTGTCTCTTCATCCTTCCTGTGGTTGATAATTGTGTTCAGTGGAAAGTTACAGAGAAAATGGGTCTTCACCCTCTTGTCCAGGTTAAACCAAACTTGCTTTTATGAGATAAAACTTAATTGTTATGGTGTGATGCATTTTTAATATACTGCTGGAGTGGATTTGCTAACATTTTGTTAAAGATTTCCCTGACTATATTTAAGGGAGATGTAGCTCTCTAGCTTCTTTTCTAGTGATGTATATCTGGTTTATGTCTCTAGGTAATGTTGGCTGATAAAATGAGTTGTGACATTTTCTGAGTGACAGAAACTGAAAGAGTTTGCTTGGATTGGTATAAATTGCTTCTTAACTGTTTCATAGAACTCACCAGTATATCCAATTCAACTTTTTTCTTTAAAGGGGCTCTAATTAGGAATTTAATTCCATCATAGATACAAGGATATTCAGATTTTATATTTCTGCTAGTGTCAACTTTAGTAATTATTTTTGTCTTTTAAATATTTTTTGTTACATCTAAATTGCCTGATTTATTGCCACAGAAATATTTATAATATTCCCATATTATCCATTTAATTTCTGTACTATTTGGTTGTCTTCTCTCTTTCTGATATTAGTAATATATGCTCTCTCTGCATTTATGATAAGCATAGCTAGAATTTTATATATTCTATTGATCCTTCACAGAACCAGTTTTTCATTTATTTACGCACTTTTCGCATTTTTTTCAATGTTTTTTATTTATCAGTGTGTCTGATATTTGGGTTTTCTGTTGGGCTGATTAAAATAACTTTTGGTCTTGCATATCTGATCGATATGATACCAGTAAATTATGAGAAAAGTGTTTCAATTGTTGCTTGTCCTTTGATCACTCTCTTCCTGGGACAGACAATATACAGAGTATATTCGCATTCTGTGTTCAGAAGCAACAGAGGCAAATTAATCTACAGCATGTTGTTTACTCACAAAAGGTTTCCTATTCCAGGCACCCTTAGACCCTAAACATAAGGACCTGCCTCTGAACAGGTAGCTTATCCTTAAATACTTCTGCGACTTGCAGCCTTACACAGCTCTTAACTCTGACACTGGCAATGATGAGACACCAATGTGAAGTTTGACCTTTATACACTATCAGGAACAGCAGATTCCTAGGTCTCCTCCCCGGGAGGCTGTGACCACTAAGCGTCCAAGCGGGCCCTCCCATAACAATGGGAAATTGCTCAGAGCCCCTCTTTCTTTGCGGAAATGCACTCCTTCACTCCATAGGTTCTGAATGAGCGCAACGAAGCCGCGTAGTCTCATTGACGGGGAAGGGGAATTTGAGGACTTCTCACTACTCAAGAACTATAAGGGTCACCAAGGGACTCATCCTCTCACTGTCACTCGAAGTGGCCTCTAACCTACCATAGTCATTCCTGAAACTACACACAAAAGGAGAGAGGGAAAGATGAGGTGCAGGCGGCATGAAGGTGCGGTTCTTAGCCCCCTGGCCGCTAAATCCAACCTTCCATGCTCTAGCAAAATACGCAGAGCAAGAGGCAAGATTTGTCATTGTTTCTAGTAGTTGTTTCTCTGTGTCCGGCTGGGGGAGGAAGTGGCCAGGGTAAAATCCGTGTTTCCACCTAGAGACCAGCAGCGTTTTAGGCGAATTTGACAATTACTTAACTATGGAAACCACTCTGAGCTCCTTTACATTAAGCTCTTGTTTCTATGGGCACAAGCCTTTTCTTCCTGCCTCATTTTCTTCATCGTAAAAACAACCCAAACACATTCAGAGACCACTTGGCTCTTCCAAGACTTTACTGGCCCCTATTCTCTCCCATCTGCAGAGTAGTTCACCTCTCCGCTTCAGGGAATTTGATTTCAAGAAACACTCTTCTGAACTTTCCTCTTCCTATGGAGGATGCTCTGACCAGCATGTTTCCCAGGCCAGCTAATGGATCTATAGCATGAACCCTTCGCGCCTCATTTTCCGCGAGTAGAGCACATGGCTGCGAAACACTTGTCCCAGCTATCTCTTCAGTAGGGAACTTTGCAGGGTCAGATCCTCTGCCCTCAGGTCTGCGGGTTATGGGACGTCTTCATGTCTCCCAGTCTCCCGTTTAACTTTCATCTTTGTTACCTGATGAGGATGAAGACCAGAATGTATACGCATTTTTCTTCTGCCCATTTTACTGTCATCGTCACCATCATCCCCCTCCCGCAACCAGAAGCTAATCCCCCAAGGCCCCAGACAACATTAGATAGGCTCATTTGTATCTGAGCTCTGGTTCAGAGTTCTCTATGAGGTGAACTGTGGACTGAAACTCGGCGCAGGGGGCAGGGCCTGAAATAAGAAGAGAGTGTAGCCACAATGCACAAAGCCTGGTTTGTTTGTTTGTTTTTCCTGCAGCTGGATTTGCAGGGTAGTTACTGGTTTTCACATCATTTATCTATCACATGCAGATGTGAGGTTCATGCTTTAATGCCTAGTGGTCTCAGAAGGTCACTTCTATTTAGTATGTCACTACTCTACAGGTCCAGGCCTAAGAAAACTCTTTGGTCTGGCTGGTTTTGCCTCAACTGGTCCTGCGCACATGTTACCTTTCAAAGAGAAAGCATTTCCCCAAAGATTTACCAAGAGCCTACATGTGATATTTGAATGAGACTTTGAAGAATGAAGAGGGATTGGGAAAAATACTCTATGATTAGGAATTAATTTGAATTATTTTGTAGAGTCTAACCCAGTTAGTGTGTTTAATTACTTGACTCTTCAAATACTATTTGCATTACTTTTATTAATGTAATAAATGTTGCTCATTACTTGTTCATTTTCCTACGATACAAATCTGTACCACAGTGTTTTTTAAGTATCAGACCTCTGACACATAGCTGTGTCCACAGTAATTCATAAAAGAATCAAATGGGATCCTCTACCATCAAAGCAAAAAGCAGGACCTTGCTTGAGATGCTTTTTATAAACATTGAAGAAAAAAATATATTTATAGAATTTAAAGAAATACTTGAAAATATGACCCAAAATGTGAAAAAGCAATACCACATTAGAAATAAAACAATAGCAAAACAAATGGTTAAGATCTTCATTTCTAATTTGATTTAAAGAAAAGGTAACTGGATAATAAATAGATATATCACAGACTTTGCATCAGTCTTACTGGGTACTTGGTAGGCACTGATAATCTCAAGGCTCAAATCTTGCTTTAGCTCTGGAAACTTTTCTTCAATTATTTCTTTAATTATTTCCTTCCCTCCATTCTCTTTATTATATTTTTCTGGAATTCCTGTTAAATGAATGTTGAAGCTTCTGGTTCTATCCTCTATGTCTCTTAACCTTTCTTTGTTTATTATCTGCTTGGCCATTTGCATTGTAGTCTTAAATTCTAGATTGTTGATTTTTTTTCTTCAAGTACATCCATTCTGCTACTGAATGCATCTATTAAGTTTTTACTTTCCAAGACTTCTAACTGATAAATTTTAACCATTCTAGTCACTTCTTGTATCTGTCTGAAACTATTAAATTTAAGTTTTCTCAAGTTTTCCTTTGTTCCCTGTATTAAGTCTGCTCCTTTGGATTTTTGGTTTTTCATTTGCAGAATTTTGTGCTTCTCTTTCTCAGTTTTCCTTAAAAACTTGGTGGCTTCTGATGGAGTAGTCAAATATTTACATGAATGTTTGTTCTGTTTACCATAACTTATCTTCAGAGAGTTTGAAAGAAAGGTTAAATGTAAGGTTGGAGAGGATGTTCTGATTTCTCGATTTTGGAGCACAGCCATTTTCTCGTCCTTCTGGGTTTTGTCTACCAGCTGGTGTTTTACCAGCTGTTTCTTATCAGAATCCCAAATGCAGTAATTAAAGACAATTTCTTTAAGTCCATGTGAGGCCTCTTCTTTCTCAGTCTTGGAGGTCGACTTTAACTCTTCTCCTTTAGAGGTCTTTCCTTCTTCCCGTGTTAAGTCCTCTTCGATTTTCCACTCTGAGGCTTCTTCTTCCTCTGGTTCCTTATCCTCTACCTTTTTTACATCCCTGGGTATTCCCTCAACTTCATACTTTGTACCTACTACAGTACAATCCTGAAAGGTTGAGTTCTGTTCCTCAGGTAAACCTGAGGCCTCTTCTTCCTACTCTTCTAGTTCTGAGGCCCCTCCTTTCTCCTTCTCCTCCTCCTCCTCCTCTAGTTCTAAGGCTTCTTCTTTCACTAACTCAGGGGCTTCTTTGTCCTTCCACTCTGAAGACTCTTCTTCATGAGCTTCTAAGTTCTTCATCTCTTCTGGCTCAGCAACCTTTATCTCTTTAATAAACAGAAAGCTCAGACCATCACTTGTTGTTCTCCCATCTCCATGCTTTGAGTCTATCAGAGTTTTGCCAAGATTTTCTTGAACCCCACGTCTTCTTCCTCCTTGGTTTATTTTTCCATTTAGTGAGAGCACATCCTTCAGTAATTCTTTCATAGAAGACTTGTGGGCAATACATTTTCTGAGGCTTTATTTCAATATCACATTTAAATGCTAACTTAGCTTGGCATGGAAATTCTGGTTCAAAATCATTTTCTCTCAGAATGTTGAAGAGACTGCTCTACTGCTTCCTAAGATCTAGTGTTGCTGATGAACAGTCTGTTGCCAATGTAAGTACTGCTCCTTCATCCATCAACACTTTTTCTTCTATGGAAGATTTTGGAATTTTCTCTTTATTCTTGAAATTCTGAAGATTTTTCTTCTGTCTCATTTCTTTGACTAGTTCATCCTCTCCAGTCCTCTTTGTTCCACTCTTCTGTAACATCTGTTTGGATATTGCAATTTCTGTATCGGTCATCTCCATTGCTTGAGTTTTCTTCTACATTTTCTGTGACTCTGTGATTCTGTGATCCATTCTGGAATGGATTGCTAATATACTCTTCAGATTTATCTAATTTTCTAGTTAGGTTTTGATTTGTTTTCCTTAAAAGGTCAAATTTTCAGTATCCTCAACTATCTTAACCTTTTTTCCCTCTATTCTTTCTACCAAGACTGTAATTTGTAAGGCTGAATCTCTTATTTGTTGACACTCTTTCCTATTACTGGAAATTGTTGAGTTTTTCATTTCTGGTATTATCCTTTTTACTCCTAGAATTTCTTTTAAGTCACTTTTAAGAGTCTCCATTATTTCTTCAACCCTTAAGTCCAGATTTTCCATCAAGATGTAAATTCTTCATAGTAACTGCTCACATGTACTTGTATTTTAAATCCAATATCTGGGCCATTTTCTGGTCGGTGTCTATTAACTGCTGTCTTTCAATATGAATAATATTTTCCTGTTTCTTTGGAAGCTAGCAATTTTTTCTTTTACCCTGGACATTGTGGATGTCATGCTGTCAAGCTCAGATTCTGTTATATTGTCCTGAAGAAGAACTTTCGTTCTTGCATGACTGCTAAAATCCAACAATTCATAAAGTTTTAAAAATATATCATCTATTTATGGCACTTCTTAAAGGAAACAACCTCTCCGAATGACCAAACTTCACCTCCTGTAAAACTCTGTCTTGTGCAGTTTTGAAGTTTGTAAAAGTCCAAATCAAGGCAGTATTAGGTGATCCTTTCTCCCCCTAAGACTGGGGTGCTCTGGGGCTAGCTGCCAGTGATCCTTGGTCCTTAGCTTTTCCTTTGGAAAGTGCATGGCATAGCCTCCTAGTCTCTCCAGTTTCCATTGATGAGCAGCTTCTGGCTGCTCCCTCTTTGGCTTTCCAGTATGCTTTATTTTTATTAACAACAACTGGTTAGCTACAATTCTTCCATATGCTGGCTCAAATTGCATAAGCAGTTATTCACCTACTATTATACTTTCTATTTTTGCAGATTTTATTGGGATATAATATTCACTTATCAAACATTCCATCTGAAATATATAATCAGTATTTCACAGTATCATCACTTGGTTGTGCAATTGTCATCACACTCAATTTTCGACCATTTTTCATTGCTCCAAAAAGAAAATTATCAGATAGACACACAAAGAGAAAACACCAAACACCCCATATTCCTTATCTCACCCTCTTATTGACCATTAATAATGAGGTGGTACAAAATTTACTGTTGTTGAAAGAATTTTAAGGTATTCCTGTTAACTATAGTCCATAATTTACAATAGGCTTTTTCTCCTATATATCACTCTATTAATAACTTTTTGGGCCAGTGTTCTACATTTTTAACAGTTCATACAATAATTTATTTAAATTTGTAGTGCTAATTGGTGAAATAAATGACTCTAAACAACCCCTTTCAAACAAATTCACCTGCAGTATAGCAGTATTCCTCATATTCCCAGGAATGAGCTATCTTCACCCCATATCTATTTCCAAATATTTTTAGTTCAACCTTGTTATACATTCTAATTGTGTTAGGTCACTGCTGCTCCCCTTCTCTAGCTTTTGCCTAATTCTAGGTATCCTATAGTCTATGTTTTAAGACTCAGAGTTTCTAGTTAGTTCATATTAGTGACATCATATAATATCTGTCCTTTTGTGTCTGACTTACTTCACTCAACATTATGTACTCAAGGTTCATCCATGTTATTGCATGCTTCAGGACCTCATTTCTCCTTACTGCTGCACAACACTCCATGATATGTATATACCACATTTTGTTTGTCCCTTCATCTCTTCATGGGCATTTGGATTGTTTTCATCTTTGGGCAATTGTGAACGATGCCACTATCAACACCAGTGTGCAAATGTCTGTTTGTGTGGGTGTATGCCCAGTAGCAGAATTACAGGGTCCATAAGACAGCTCAATATCTTGCTTCCCAAGGAACTGCTAAACTGTCCTTTACAATGGCTATACAAATTTAGACTCTCACCAGCAGTGAATAAATGTTCCTATTTCTCTACATCCTCTCCAACACATGTAGTTTCCTATTTGTTTAATAATGTCCCTTCTTATCGGTGTGAGATGATACCTCATTGTGGTTTTGATTTGCATTTTCCTAACAGCTAATGAAGAGTAACATCTTCTCTTGTGCTTTCCATAATAGCCAGTGATGGCTTTATTTGCCATCTGAATTTCTTTTTTGGAGAAATGTCTATTCATATCCTGTGCCTATTTTATAATTGGGTTGTTTGTCCTTCTACTGTTGAGTTGTAGGATTTCTTTATATATGCTGGATATCAAACCCTTATCAACATTCTCTCCCATTCAGTTGGTTGCCTTTTCATCGTTTTGACAAAGCCCTTTGAAGCACAAAAGTGCTCAATCTTGAGGATTTCCCATTTATGTATTTTTGTTGTTGTTGCTTGTGTAAGGAGCAAGACTTTATCTCCTATCATAAAGTCTTGAAGATGTTTCCTTATATTTTCTTCTAGGAGATTTATGGTACCAACATTTAGGTCTTTGATCCATTTTGAGTTAAATTTTGTGTAAGATGTGAAGTAAGGGTACTTTTTCATTCCTTTGGATATGGATAACCAGTTCTCCCAGCAACATTTATTGTAGAGACTCTTCTGCCCACTGTTTGGTGGATTTGAGGAACTTGTCAAAAATCAAATAACCATAAATTTGAGGGTTTATTTATGAACTCTCAATTCAATTTCATTGATGAATATGTCTATCTTTGTGCCAGTGCCATGTTGTTTGACCGCTGTGGCTTTAAAATAAGATTAAAAATCAGAAGATGTAAGTCCTCCCACTTCATTCTTCTTTTTCAGGAAGGTTTTGGCTATTCCAGACTCCTTTCCCTTCCAGATAAATTTGATAACTAACTTTTCAAATTCTGCATGTAGGTTGTTGTAATTTTGCTTGGTATTGCACTGAATCTATAGATAAATTTTGACAGAGTTGACATCTTAATGACATTGAGCTTTCTGATCCATGGACACAGAATGTCATTGAACCTATTTAGCTCTTCTTTGATTTTTAAGCAACATTTGGTAGTTTTCTGCACATAATGGGTCCTTTACATCCATAGTTAAGTTTATTCTTAGGTATTTGATTCTCTTAGTTGCTGTTGCAAATGAATGTTTTTTTCTTAATTGCTTTCTCGGTTAGCTCATCCTTAGTATATAGAAACCCTACTGATTTTTGCATGTTGATCTAGTATCCCACCACACTACTGAACATGTTTATTAGCTCAAGTAGCTTTGTTGTAGATTTCTTGGGATTTCCAAATATAGTATCATATCGTCTGCAAATAATGAGTGTTTTAATTCTTACTTTCCAATTTGGATGCCTTTATTTTATTTTTTCCTGATTGCTCTCACTAGAATCTCTAGCACAATATTGAATCATTTTCTCATTCTTGATCTCAGTGGGAAGGGTTTCAGTCCTTCACCATTGAGTATGCTGTTGGCTGTGGGTTTTACATATATGCCCTTTATCACATTGAGGAATTTTCATTTGATTCCTACATTTTGAATTTTTTTGTCAAGAAAGGATGCTGAATTTTGTCAAATGCCTCAAAATCCAGAAATAACAATTACTGCTCTGGACTACATGTGACAGCCTTAACAGCTTACAATTTAGGCACCTGTTTTCTTTTAAGTATTTTCTAAATGAGACCATACAATATTTGCTCTTTTTTTCTGGCCTATTTTGCTTAAACAAGTGTCCCACAGGTTCATTCATAATGTTGCATCTCTCACAACTTCTTTACTTCTTGTAGCAGCACACTATCCAATCATATGTATACACCATCTTTCCCCAATCTACTTCTCAGTGAGTGCATCCTTCAGCCACCTCCATTCATTGAGCATCACATATAATGTCCAAAGTCAACAGTCCATTAACTTTCTCAATTTTAGATACTTTCGTTGTTCCCAAGCGAAAGGTAACCAATAAACATATCCCCACCAAAATCTAAACCTCCCATTTACCATTGTCCCTCCTACCATTATTTACCCCTAGTGTTGCTGTGGTACTGTTGATGTTTTTCTGTTAAACATAGCCCATAGCATACAATAGCAGTTTTCCCCCATATCCTGAATTTATAGTCTTTGTGGAAGATTTTAAACGTTGCAGTAGTTCATGCAAGAAGTGTTAGTCGGTGGGACACATGGGTCTATACAAACCCTTTCAATGCTGTTCACCTTCAATATGGTAATATTACTTATTACTACAACTGAACTGCCTTCACTACTATCTATTCCCTTACATTTAAGTTTAACCTCATTAGCTAGCATTTCACTCATCTCTAGCTTCTATATATCTCTAGGGCTCATATATTCTGAATTATAAGCCTATGATTTTACCTATACCATGGTTATAAAAATGGAATCATGTAGTATTTATCCTTTTGTGTCTGGCTTATTTCACTCAGCATTATGTCCTCAAGGCTCATCCATCTTGTCATGTGCTTCAGGACATCATTTCATCTTACTGCTGCATAATATTCCATTGTATGTATATACCACATTTTGTTAATCCACTCATCTGTTGATGGGCATTTGGATTGTTTCCATCCTTTCGCGATTGTGAATAATGATGTTATGAACATCAGTGTGCAAATGTTTGTTTTTGTCACTGCTTTCAACTCTTCTGGGTCTATACCAAGTAGTGCTATTGCTGGGTCATAAGGCAACTTGATATTTAGTTTCCTAAGGAACCGCCAAACTGACTTCCAGATCAGCTGTACTATTATACATTCCCTCCAGCAGAGCATAAGTGTGCCAATTTCTCTACATTTCCTCCAACATTTGTAGTTTCTGTTTGTTTAATAACATCCTTTCTTACAGGTGTGAGGTGATATCTCATTGTAGTCTTGATCTGCCTTTCCCCTATAGCTAATGAAAATGAGTATCTCTTCATATGGCTTTGAACCATCTGTACTTGTTCTTCAGAAAAAAAATGCCTATTTATATCTTTAGCCCATTTTATAATTGGGTTGTTTGCACTTTTGTTGTTCAGTTGCATAATTTCTTTATTTATACAAGATATTAAACTTTTATCCAATGCATGATTTCCATATATTTTCTCCCATTGAGTTGGATGCCTCTTCACCTTTTTGACAAAGTCTTTTAAGGTGCAGAAGCATTTGATTGTGAAGTGTTCCATTTATCTATTTTTTCTTTTGTTGCTTGTGTTTTGGGTGTAAAATTTAGTAAACTACCTCCTATTACTAGGTCTTTAAGATGTTTCCCTACATTTTCTTCTAGGAGTTTTATGGTGCTAGTTCTTATATTTAGGTGTTAGATCCACATAGAGTTAATTTTTGTATAGGGTGTAAGTTAAAAGTCCTCTTTCATTCTTTTTGCTATTGATACCCAGTTCTATCCATGCCCATTTATGGAAAAGGCTATTTTGTCCCAGTTCAGAGGATTTGAGGACCTTGTCAAAAACAATTGATCACAGATTTGGTGGTTTATTTCTGCACTCTTGATTTGATTCCACTGGTCAATGCTTCTATCTTTGTGCCAGTACCATGCTGTTTTGATCACTGTGGTTTTATAATAAGTTTTTAAAGTCAGGAAGTGTTGATCCTCCCACTTTGTTCTTCTTTTAGGATGCTTTTAGGTATTTGCAGTCTCTTTCCCTTCCAGATGAATTTGGTAACTAGCTTGCCAAGTCTTCAAAGTAGGTTTCTGGAATTTTGATTGGTACTGCATTGACTGTATAGATCAGTTTGCATAGAATTGACATCTTAACTATATTTAACCTTCCTATCCATGAGCAGGGACTGTCTTTCCATCTATTTAGATCTTCTTTGATTTCTTTTGCAATGTTATGTAGTTTTCTGTGTACAAGTTCTTTACATACCTAGTTAAGTTCATTCTGAAATGTTTGACTCTTTTAGTGGCTATTTTGAATGGAATTTTTTCCTCAATTGACTCCTCAGTTAGGTCATTGCTTGTGTATAGAAATGTTACTATATAAAATCTCACATTAATTTTATATTCCACCACCTTGCTGAATTTGTTCATTAGTTCAAGTAATTTTGTGTTAGATTTCTCAGGATTTTCCAAGTATAGTATCATGTCATCTGCAAATAATGAAAATTTTACTTTTTCCTTTCCAATTTGGATTATTTTTATTTCTTTGTCCTGCCTGATTGCTCTAGCTAGAATTTCTAGTACATTGTTGAATAACAGTGGTGACAGAGGGCATGCTTGTCTTATTTCTGGTCTTATGAGAAAGCTTTCAGTCTCTCACCATTGGGTATGATGCTGGCTATGTGTCATCATCCATGGCCTTTACCATAGTGAGGAAATTACCTTTGATTCTTACCTTTTAGAATATTTTTATCAGAAAAGGATGTTGAATTTTGCCAAATGTTTTTTCAGGATCAATTGAAATGATCGTGTGATTTTTTACCTTTGATTTGGTAATGTGCTGTGTTACATTAATTAATTTTCCTGTGTTGAACCATCCTTGCATTCCTGGTATAAACTATACTTGATTATGGTGTATAATGTGTTGTTGGGTTCAGTTTGCTTGTGTTTTGTTGAGAATTTTTGCATCTATGTTCATTAGGGAGGTTGGCCCATAGTTTTTCTTTCTTATAGCATCTTTACTCAGTTTTGCTATTAAAGAGCTGTTAACTTCATAATGAGTTAGGTAATGTTCCTTTTTCCTCAAATTTTTGGAAAAGTTTGAACAGAATTGGTGTTAGTTCTTTCTGGAATGTTTGATGAAATTCCCCTGTGAATGCATCTTGCCCTGGACTTTTCTTTGTAGGAGGATTTTTGATCTTTGATTTGTTTGTTGAGATCATCTATTTATTCTTGAGTCAGTGTAACTTTTTTGTGTGTTTCCAAGAATTTGTCCATTTCATTTCAGTTGTCTAGTTTGTTGGCATGTAATATGTTGTTCATAGTATCCTCTTTATTTTTTTACTTCTTCAGGGTTCTTTTTAACGACCATCCTCTCACTTCTGAATTTGTTTATTTGAATCTTCTGTTTTTATTCTTTGTCAGTTTTCTTACTGTCCATCGATTTTTTGGTTATCTGAAAGAACCAACTTTGGCTTTGTTTATTCTTTCTCTTGTTCTTTTGTTTTCCCATTCAGTTATTGCTGCTTTAATCTTTGTTATTTCTCTTCTTCTATTTGCTTTGGGATTAGTTTGCTAATATTTTTCTGCTTCCACCAGGTGAGTAAAGTCCTTAATTTTTTATTTTTTCTTCTTTTTTATTTTTACAATTGTTTTATTTATTCCTTGAGACCACCAATACTGCAGGGTTTTTTGGATGAAATATAAACCTGAGCAGATTCATTTTTTTCTACAAAATTATGGTATAAAGTTGTTCAATTTTTTAACCTATTGCTAATATACCTTACAGGTGGCACAGTATGTCAAATAAACCCCTTAAGGACTGAGTGCATAAAGCATGCTGTAGGGTACAAGAAATAAACTAAAAATGGGCATATAAACCTACATCTGGACCAATACAGTACTGAATGCTGGAAAACATGTATCATGACATAATGAAATATTAATAAAAGATACATCTCAGTCCTGAAATGTTTAAATATAAACCCTAATATATTATTGTTTTTTAACTATCCAGCCCACATTACAGTGCTTGAAAACAAAGTTAAAAGATTGGCATATAAAGTTGACCACATTTGTTCAGTACTCATTGGAAGCACAGCTGCTTTTAAATAAAAGTAATTAACTTGGTTAATAACTACAAAATAGCATCTGTTTCAAAAAGGAACTGTGCTGGTTTGAAAGGATGTTTGTACCCTTGAAAAGCCATGTTTTAATCAGAATCCCATTTTGTAAAGGCAGAATAATCCCTATTCAATACTATATGTAATTAGATCATCTCCCTGGAGATGTAACTAAATCAAGAGTGGTTATTAAGCTGGATTAGGTGACGACATGTCTCCACCCATTTGGGTGGGTCTTGATTAGTTTCTGAAGTCCTATAGAAGAGGAAACATTTTGAAGAATGAGAAAGATTTGGAGGGAGCAGAGCAGAATGACATAGCCTTGAGAAGGAGAATCTGCAAGCCTTTGGAGATGAAGAAGGAAAATGCCTCCCATGGAGCTTCATGAAACAGGAAGCCAGAAGAGGAAGCTAGCAGATGACACCTGTGGAGGGCCAGGAGCAATCAATCAAGCCCAGGCAGGAACAATCAATCAGGCCCAAGCAGGGAAAGTCCCCACAACATTGGGGCTGAATATCCCCAAGAGTTAAACAATAACCAATGTTAGGGAACTGAGGGAAGGGATGTGTTTTGGCAACAGTTAAAGGTATTTTTCTGCTTCTATGATATGTTTGCTTGCTAGCAACTGCAAAACTACAACATAATTTTAGCCTTTATAAGCACACCTTGAAAACCTCTGGGGGCTGCTCTCTGAATCTTCCTTCTTGGAAGTTTCTGAGGCAGTTGCCGGCCGGCTAATAAGGACTCCAAATTGGCTTGCAGTTTTGAATTATGTGGTCTCTCTTTTGGTGTGCCCCACAACAATGCCGTGTTCACCACATGCCCTTCCAGATGAGAAAGAAACCCTGACCATGTTCACCATGTGCCTTTGCAGATGAGAGAGAAACTCTGACTGTGTTCGCCACATACCCTTCCACTTGAGAGAGAAACCTTGAACTTCATTGGCCTTCTTGAACCAAAGTATCTTTCCCTGGATGCCTTTGATTGGACATTTCTATAGACTTGTTTTGATTGGGACATTTTCTTGGCCTTAGAACTGTAACCTAGCAACTTATTAAATTCCCCCTTTTAAAAGCCATTCCATTTCTGGTATATTGCATTCCAGCACCTAGCAAACTAGAACAGGAGCCTACTTGTATATTTTCTAATTAACACAAACAGTTAGTTTAATTTTACTCAAAACCTGCACTAGAAATTCCTTGTTGAGGGCACAGGCAGTATCATCTTAATTTTAAATAGAAAAACAGCTAACCAATTTTGATCACAAATATGTCTTGCAGTGATAAATACTTCACTAATTAATATCAATGAGGATCCTTTAGTTGCCACAGTTTAAGAAAAGTCAGTAGCAGGTTGTATATTACACTGGTGCTCAACTATGAAATCTTTTAAAATATAAAAGGCATTCTACATTTGCCTTTAACTTGTCTTCCCAATGGATGTGATAAATTCAATGGAACTTATGAAAACTTAATGGATCACAGGCTCAGCTTCTATGCATACTTTTTCAACATTGCATAGAATCTTGAGAGTGTAAGATGCACTTCTAATGTGCTATTTTTTTAAAAAGCAAAGAAACAAAGCACTATAACATACTACACTTTAACTGAAGTATTCATCATATTAAGAAGATGTGTTTATGATGTTACATAACCAGCATCTCTAATAATGGCATCATTGAGAGAGGAGGCATGTTCCATTACAACTGGAGGGCAAGGCTCCAGTAAATTATATGCTGAAATGATTTACAAATCCATGAAAAAGATATTTTAAAGCAGGTGAGAAAAGAACTGATAAACAACAAGCTACCACAGATACATCATTTCACTCTTTAGTCTGTGGTATGTAGAATGGCATAAAATAGGTGGAGAAATAGCTGTATGTTACATCCTTGAACATTTGAATAATTCAGGAAGAGGGTTTACAGCCTAATACTTCAATTATCTTACTAAAAGAAACAAAAAGCTAATTTTAACAAAGCCATGAATTTGGAAAATTATTTTGAGCTACAAAGCTGGATAGGGATTGTTTGTTCTTTAAAACAAATCTCATCTGTTATGGGTTAACTTTATATAATTTCTTAACTGAATAGCAAACCTGGGAAGTGGGGGAAACACTGTTTATTTTTTGAAGGTTTGGAGATTAATTTTATCAACTTGCTGAGGAACACACCACTGTCATCATTGTTACCATAGAACATCTTTACAGACAACATGATGTGCTTTCTCCTGTCTGAATCATATGTACAATGTTTTGCCAGTTCAATAGTTATTTCCTTCTAAGTTCAGCTGTTGCATTTCTTGATCACTATTTCCTATTCTAATAAAAGCACATGCTTGAGATTCTTGTTCAGGACAACCATTGCATTCCGTTTGCTCTTTTTTTCTTCCATCCACTGCCCATAAGATACACACAAGCAGGAGAGCCAAAAAAAAAACAAAAAACTTTTTTCATTTCCATGAGTTCTGTGCAACTTTTGTATGAAGAATTAGTACTGTTTTGTTCCCTCACTCTTTAAAATAATTTCACATAGATTACCAAGTGAGTTGTTTAGGTGGAGGCCACTCATGAAGTTTCCTTTTAACCCATGCCATGGTATTTCAAGAACATGTTATGTTAAGCCACAGTTTGGAACACTTCGATGAAACTCAAATCACCTCAATCAGTGTATTTTTATCATTCTCCTTTCCTTTTGAGGTAATGTTCTAGTTCGCTAGCTACCAGAACGCAATATACCAGAAACAGAATGGCTTTTAAAAGGGGGGATTTAATAAGTTGCTAGTTTACAGTTCTAAGGCCGAGAAAATGTCCCAATTAAAACAAGTCTATAGAAATGTCCAATCTGAGGCTTTCAGGGAAAGATACCTTAGTTCAAGAAGACCAATGAATTTCAGGGTTTCTCTCTTAAGTGGAGGGGCACATGGTAAACACAGTTAGAGTTTCTCTCTCATCTGGAAAGGCACACGGTGAACACAGCATCATCTGCTAGCTCCTTCTCCTGGTTCCTGTTTCATGAAGCTCCCTGAGAGGAACTTTCCTTCTTCATTTCCAAAGGTAGCTGGCTGGTGGACTCTGCTTCTCATGGCTATGTTGTTCTTCTTTGGGTCTCTCTGAATCTCTCATTCTCCAAAATGTTTCTTCTTTTATAGGACTTCAGAAGCTAATCAAGACCCACCTGAATGGGTGGAGACATGTCATCACCTAATCCAGTTTAACAAGCACTCTCAATTACATCACATCTCCAGGGAGATGATCTAATTACAGTTTCAAACATACAATGCTGAATAGGGATAAGAAGAAACAGCTGCCTTTACAAAATGGGATTAGGATTAAAACATGGCTTTTCTAGGGTACATACATCATTTCAAACCAGCACAGATCATAATGGCTCTGAAGACCTATAATACTTCCATTTGAATGATGGTCTCAGAATTTCAATGACCTGTCACAACAGCCACCATTTTCCACAACCTCTTGCCAAAACCCCTTCTTTTTTAATATAAGCATTTAGCGCAATAAATTTCCCTCTCAGCACAGCCTTTACTACATCCTATAAGTTCTGATGTGTTGTATTCTCATTTTCATTTTTCTCCAAATAGCTACTGGTTTCTCTAGCAATTTGTTTTTTGAACCACTGGTTGTTAAAAAGTGTGTTATTTAATCTCCATATATTTGTGAAAGTTCTTGTTCTTTGGTGGTTATTGACATCCAGCTTTATTCCATTGTGATCAGAGAAAGTGCTTTGATAATTTTAATGCTTTTGAATTCATAAAGACCTGTTTTGTGCCCCAGCATATGATCTATCCTGGAGAATGTTCCACGAGCACTGGAGAAGAATGTATATCCTGGTGTTTTGTGGTCTAATGACCTATATATATCTGTTAGGTCCAATTCATTTATCAAATTGTTTAATTCTTTTGGGGATATATTTCCTTGTTGACTCTCTGTCTGTTTGTACTGTCTGTAGAGGAGAATAGTGTATTGAAGTGTCCTACTATTATTGTTGAAACATCTATCACTCCCTTCAGTTTTGCCAACGTCTGTCTCATGTACTTTGGAGCTCCTTGATTGGGAGCATAGACATTTATGGTTATTATTTCATTTTGATGAATTGTCCCTTTGGTTAATATATAGTGTCCTTCTTTGTCTCTTGTGATGTCTCTACATTTAAAGTCTATTTTGTCTGATGTTAGTATAGCTACTCCTGGTTTCTTATGGTTACAGCTTGCATGGATCATTTTTTTCCATCCTTTCACCATAAATCTATTTGTATCTTCGTGTCTAAGATGAGCTTCTTGTAAACAGCATATAAGTGGATTCTGTTTTTCAATCCATTCTGCCAATCTATCTTTTAATTGGTATGTTTAGTCTGTTGACATTCAAAGTTATTACTATGTAAGCATTTCTTAAATCTTGAATCCACCATCTTCTCCTTTGGATATATATTTTTTATCCTTTGTATTTTATTTGTCAGACCTATGTATTCTTTTTCCCTCTTTCTCTTTTTATCCTTTAAGTTACCCTTACTGGTACTCTTCAATTCTGTACCCTCCTTCAGACCTCCCTTTCCTGTCTTTTTTTTTTTTTTTTTTTTTTTTTTTTTTTTTTTTTTTTTTTTTTTTTTTTTTTGTCAGCCAGCAGAATTCCTTTTAGCATTTCTTGTAGGGGCAGTTTCTTGTTGACAAATCCTCTCAGCATTGTTTGTCTGTGAAAAGTTTAATCTCTCCCTCAGTTTTAAAGAACAATTTGGTTGGGTACAGAATTCTTGTCTAGAAGTCTTTCTCTTTCAGGATCTTAACATATCATACTACTGCCTTTTCCCTTCCATGGTGCCAGTTGAGTCATCTGAACTCAGTCTTATGTGGTTTCCCTTGTACACAGTAGATTGTCTTTCTCTTGCCACTTTCAGGATTTTCTACTTCTCTTCAACATTTGACAGACTGAATAGTATGTGTCTTGTGGAAGGCCTATTTGGATTTATTCTATTTGGAGTTTGTTGAGCTTCTTTGATTTGCATATTTATGTCCTTTATGAGGGGTGGGAAGTTTTCCCCCATTACATCCTTAATGACTCTTCCTAGCCCTTTACTCTTCTATTCTCCTTCTGGGACACCAATAATTCTTACATTTGTATGCTTTTTTTGTCCACCAATTCCCTGAAATCCAATTCAAAATTTTCCATCTTTGTTGCTATTTGCTCTTTTGTATATTTGAAATGAGTTGTCCTGTCCTCTATTTTGCTTATTCTTTCTTCTGCCTCTTCAAATCTGCTGTTGTGTGTCTCCAGTATTTTTTTATTTTGTTACAACATCTTTAATCTCTGTGATAGCTACTACTTTTCCATTTATTCTTCCAAATTTCTCTTTGTGCCCAAAAGTGGGGTTTGTCAGGTGGTAGATGGAGTTGCTGTGTGGATGCACAGAGGTTGTTGCTCAGGCAGGATGTAGGTGAGCACATGGAACATGGGATTCATGAGTATCATTATGTGGGGTATTAGGCACAGAGGTCAGGGCACAGGGAGTGCAGGTTGTTTGTGTGTTCTTGTGCAGAGAGTGGGGACCAGGGGAGCCAGGTTTCAGATGCATGAGTGTGCAGGGGTTGGGCCCAGGACACGTGTTGCAGAATGTGGCTCAGGGGTGGGCGATGCTGTGTGGGCAGGGCCCATCTGTAGATGCACATTTGCGGGGGTGCATGCATGTGTGTGGGTGGCTATTTAGCACAGATGTGCATGTGAGCACCTGCCAGGTGTAGGAGCAGTGTGTCGGGGAAGGGGCAAGGGTGTGCATGTGTGGGGCAGTGGTTGGGGTGCAGGGATCAAGAGGTCAGTGGATGGATGTGTAGGTATCTGGTAGGAAGGATGTGGCTGTGTGTGTACATGGGTCTGAGGGGGTGGGGCCCTGGTATGTTTGTGCACAGAGCTCAAGGGCAGTGGGGTAAGGTTGGGCCTCTGTGGGCTGATGGCAGTTATGGCCTGGATGTGCAAGTCAGTGCTTGGTCAGTTCTAGAAGATGTGGCAGGGATGTGCATGTGCATGTGTGCCAATCTGGTGGACTGGAAGTTGACGAACACATGTGCAGAGCTCAGGGGGCTTGGGCAGAGGGGCAAGGAGAGGTTGTGCATCTCTATGGGTTGTGGGCTGGTGTGTCCTGGGCATGAAGATGAGCACCCATAGCCAGGATGTGCACGCAACCATCTGCAAGGGAAAGTGAGCTCTGGGATGGGGTTGGGGGGTTGCTGGGCAGTTATGTGGGACAGGTGGGTTGGGCTGGGTTAGAACTGCATGTTTAAGCAGTTTAGTGGTGTGAGACAAGGATGTATGGGAGGGTTGGGGGTTTAGGGGGGGTACTTGGAATGTGGTGGGGGTGGCAGGTGAGGGAGTTCAGGTGTGTGGGGTGTGGATGAAGTCACAAGGTGAGGGAGGTGCGTGTGAGGGAAGTGCATTCAAGGAATGGGTCTTGACTTACTTCCTTTGCCCATCTCCCTGTCCATGCTCTCCTGAGTGCTCCAGGCTGTTTGCACTAGCTGGATGGTCTCATTTCTCTGTGTCTCAATTCTTCAGTTTTTGCAACCACGGCATCCTTTTGTGGTGTAGACGACCCTCCCAGATCACTTACATTCTGGGATCATCCTCCCAGTCATCATCTTGTCATTTTTCTATCTGTTCATTGGAGCAAATGTGAACATCATCTATTCTATTCTGCCATAATACTGGAACTACTAGGTTAAATTTTAACTCCATGGTCCCAACAAGTAATATATATGAAAATTTATCCAAATAGAAATGAGAAGCCTCTCAATATGTCAAAACACAAAACCAAAAATAAAAATAAAAGTAAGCATTAATAGAAATCAAGGACAAAATTATCAGTAATTACAAAGGCTGAATAGCAAAATTGTAGAAAAAAGTGCTGTATTATTAATAGTGACCTTAAATTTAAATGGATCGAACTCGTCAGATACAAATCAAAGATTTACAGAATGGATACAAAAGCATTATCAAACTATAGGCTGTCTGCAGGAGAACCAACTTAAGTTCAAATATACAATAAGTTGAAAGTGAAAGGATGCAAAAAATATGTCATGAAAATAATAATCAAGAAAGTGGGTAAGCTATACTAATATCAGATAAAATAGAGTTTAAATTTGCACCTATGAGCAGAGCCCCAAAATGTATGAAGCTAATATTGATGGACTTGAAGGGAGAAATTGACAGTTCTACGTTATTAGTATGAGATTTAATACACCACTTTTAATAATGGATAGAACATCTAGTCAGAAGGTCAATGAGGAAATACCAGACTTGAGTGATATGCTAGGCTTCATGGACATATATAGAACATTTTACCCAACAGATACAGAACACACATTCTTCTCAAGTGCTCATGGATCATTCCCCAGAATAGACCACATGTTGGGTCACAGAACAAGTCTTGATAAATTGAAAAATACTGAAATCACACAGAGTATATTCTCCATCTACAAAAGAATGAAACTAGAAATCAATAACTGGGGAGGAGAAAGGGAAAATTCACAAATATGTAGAAGTTAAACACTATACCGTTAAACAATCAATGGGTTAAAGCAGAAATCAGAAGTAGCCTCTTAAAATTCTTTTTAATTTCAGAAAGGTATGTAATAATATTCCCCTTTTCATTTCTGATTTTTGTTATTAGTGTCTTCACTCTGTTTTTTTCTGTCAGTCAAGTTAAAAATTGTCAATGTATCGACCTTTTCACATAACAAACTTTTTCAAAAAAAATTTCTCTACTGTTTTTTTTTCTATTTCATTTATCTCCACTCAGATCTTTGTTTATTTCCTTCCTTTTGTTCACTCTGGCTTTTACATGCTCTTCTTTATATAGCTCTTCCAGTTTTGAGATTAGGTCTCTGAAGTGATGATTTCCTTTTCAATATAAACATTTGGAGATATAACTTTCCCTCTCAGCACTGCTTTTACTGCATCCCATAAAATTTGAAATGTTGTATTTTAATTTTCATATGCCTCTGGATATATCTTAATTTTGTTTGTGATTTCCTCTTTAACTCATTGCTTGTTTAAGAATATGTTGTTCAATTTCCACCTATTTTTGAATTTTTCCTTCCTCTCTCTGTTATTGAATTTTGATTCAGTCCATTATGGTCAGAATATATACATTGTATGATATCAATATTTTTTAACATATTCAGACTTGTTTCATGACATAGCACATGGTCTATCCATACCCCCTCAAGAAAAATGTATATTCTGTTTTTGTTGGGTGAAGTGTTCTATATTTATCTCTTAGATCTATTTGATTTAGTGTATCATTCAACTCTAGTACTTCCTTATCGATCCTCTCGCTAGATGTCCTCTCAATTATGAAAGTGGTGGATTAAAAGTTGTTTATTATTAATGTAGAACAGTCAATATCTCCCTTCAAATCCATCAGTAATTGCTTCATACTTTTGGGTATTAATTGTTAGCTGCATATATATTTATAATTGTTAAATTTTCCTGTTGAATGGTCTCCATTATCGGTATAATGACCATCTTTGTCCCTCTCAGCTGGTTTTTAATTATCCAATATTAATATATAGCTACCCCAGTTCTCTTTTGGCTACTACTTACATGGTATATATTTTTTCCATCATTTAACCTTTAACCTACTTGTATCTTTGAATTTTTTTTTGTATACTGTATGGTGGGGTCACATTTCATTATTTTTCCATGTGAGTATCCCTTTATTGAAGCACCATTTGTTGAATTTTTGTTTGTTTGTTTGTTAGTTTTTCATCTGTTTGTTTTTGCTTTTTTGTTTGTTTTTGTGCATATCTTTGAATTTAAGATGAGTCTCATGCAGACAGGATAAAGTTGGGTTCTGGTTTTTATCCATTCTTCCAAACCCTGCCTTTTGACTAAAGAGTTTAATCCATTTACATTTCAAATCACTACTGACAATTGGTACTTTCTTCTGATATTTGCCCTTTAGCTTTTGTAAATCTTATACCTTTTTTGTCCCTCACTTGTGTTAATGACTATTTAATATTTGTTTTTTCTGTTGTACCATGTTGATTGCCTTTTCATTTTTATCTAGATTTAGTTTACATCTCTCTTCCTTGTGGTTACCATAGGATTAAAATTTAGCATCTTAAATATATAACAATCATATTTTGTTTGACACCAACTTAACTTCAATAGCATGCAGTTACACTACTCCTGTATTTCTTTGGCCCTTATCATTTCTTTGTGTTTGTTACCAATTATATCTTTGTACATTGTATGTCCAAAGACATAGATTTATCATTCCTTTTTATGCATTTACATTTTAGCACCTTAGAAAGTAGGTAGTAGAAACTGAAGTTACATACCAAGCAATAAAATGCAGTAATACTGGCATTTATAATTACCTAAATGATTACATTTATTACAGGTGTTTATTTCTTTATGCTCCTTCAAGTCACTGTCTAGTATCTTTTCCTAACAGTCTGAAGAACTCCCTCTATCATTCCTTGTAGGGCAGCTTCAGTGGTTTTGTTTATTGAGAATGTCTTAATCTCTTTATCATTTTTAAAGGAGAGTTTCATTAGATATAAAATACTTGGATGGCAGTTGTTTTATTTCAGCACTTTAAGTATTTCAACCCACTACCTTCTTGTCTCCATTTCTGCTGAGAAATCAGCACTCAATCATATTTGGACTCCCTTTTGTGTAACATATTTCTTTTCTCTTGCCACTTTCAGAACTCTCTTTTTCCTTAGCATTTGTGCCCAGTTGAATCTGTGGTGGACCCCAGAAAAGCCATGTCCTTTAATCCTCATTCAATATTGCTGGGTGGGAGCATTTTGATTGTTACCATGGAGATGTGACCCGCCCAATTGTGGGTGGTAACTTTTGATTAGATGATTTCCACAGAGGTTTGTCTCCACCCATTGGAGGTGGAGTTGCTTGCTGGAATCCTGTAAAAGACGAAGCATTTTGGAGAGAGTGCCTTTTATGTAGAGCCATGAGAAAGCCAGCAGATACTGCCATGTTTGCCACGTGCCCTTCCAGCTGAGAGAGAAACTTTGAATGTCATTGGCTTTCTTGAACCAAGATATCTTTCCCTGGATGCCTTAAATTGGACATTTCTATAGACTTGTAATTGGGACATTTTCTTGGCCTTAGAACTATAAATTAGCAACTTATTAAATTCTCCTTTTTAAAAGCCATTCCGTCTCTGGTATATTGCATTCCAGCAGCTAGCAAACTAGAACAACATTCAATAATGTAATCAAAATATGATGCGGTATATGTTTCTTAATGTTTATCCTGTTAGGTGTTCTCTGAGCTTCCTGGATGTGCATATTCCCATCCTTTTCTAAGTTTTGGGATACTCTGTCATTATTTATTTGACTATTTCTCCTGCCCCTTTCTCTCTTTCTTCTCCTTGATGCTTCCATATTTTGTATATTCATGTGTTTGGTGGTGTTTCATAGCTGTCTTAGGCTATTTTCTCATTTAGCATTTCTTTTTCCTCTGTGCTCCTCAGCATGGCTCATTTCTACTCTTTTGTCTTCAAGTTCATTGATTCTTTCTTCTGCCAGCTACAATCTGCTCTTGAAGCTTGGGTTTTTTGCATTTCAGTTACTGTGGTCTTCAACTCCTGTAGTCCTGTTTGGCTCCTTTTAGAAATTCTATTTCTTATTTAGACTCTCATATTGCTCATTCATTCTTTTCCTGATATCATTTAGTTCTTTATCTGTACTTCCTCCATCTTCTTGAGGATTTTTAACATCTTTTTTTTAAGTTTGCTTGGTATGGCCACATTCTCATCTTCTTCATTTGGTGTTTGTATGTATTTTATCTTCTTCCTTTGGATGGGCAATCATTTTATGTTTCTTCATTTGTCTTACACTATTTTATTGCACATTGTACATTTAATATTCTAAATGTTAACTCTGAGATTTACTTCCTGTGATGTCTGTTTCTTGGTTTTGTAAACAGTTGGTAACAAGAGAGACATTTTCATGAGGTTCAGCCCCCTTATGAGGAAGCTCTTCCAAGGCAAATGCAAAGTGAAGTTTTTCTGTGTCTTTTTGGGTCTCTGTCTTGTCCTGGGCTTTTCATTGTTAGTTGTTTTGGAGTTCTCTTGTTTATAGGAGTTTTGTTATCCCCTTTGTTTCCAGAAAGCAGACTTTCCTCTTCCAGTTGTTTGAAGTCTGCAGGTCCTTGTCCCAGACTATACACCTCTATACTTTTTTAATAACCCTTTCATTGTGTCAGCGTGCATTTTCCTATAAGGCAAATTCTGGTAGGAGTGTCTCCTGGAAAGGACTTTCTCCACTTCATTTTTCTGAGTCTAAACAGGACCTTGGATCCATGAAAGGGGTGCAGACACTTTCCAAAGGTCCCTGGGGAGGAGATTAAGAAGGGTGCCACAGATTCTTCAAAAGTTCCCCAAAGCTCACTCTTACACAAGCTGCAGTTAGGCATTGCTACCTATCATAACTTGCCAAACCACAACCAAAACCATCCCAGCCAATCCTAAAGAACACCTAGGGCAATATATAAGATTCTATAAAGGTTCCACGCATTAAGGTAACTTTCCAGAAACCTATAACCTCCAGATGGATTCCTGGACAAGATAAGTCCTGAAACCTAGAGGGACCAGCCTCTGCAGAAGATCAGCTAGATCCATCTCCCTACCCCATATTATTGACACCCCCTCCCAATGTGAAAAAGTCAGAATGGGTACAGCCCAAATACCCACAAAGAGTGGGAGAAATATCAAAGGTGATGGTGGAGTTATACAGAGAAGGTAGGGTTCAATAAATGAGTATGATTGGTGAATGATTATATTGATATTTCTTTTAGTCTCCAGTACCTCAGAGTAGCTAGAAGTAAAAACCTAAAATTGTGGAATTGTAATCCATACCAAATTCTGAAATCTGTTCTATAACTAAGTTGTTGCTATGTGCTTTGAAATTTATTTCTTTTTTTGTATATGTTATTTTTCAGGAAAAAAAAGTCTATTGAGATGATAGAAAAACATATTTGTTCCTTCTAGCCTTCAATGTTCTGGAGCAGCTAGAAGGAAAAATCTGAGATGATGGTATGGTAACCCATAAAAAATTCTGATCTGTCCTGTAACCACTTGTTGAAGAGTGCTTTGAAAACTGCTTTTTTTCCTTTGCTTTCTATATATGTTGTAATATACAATAAAAAAGTTTTTAAAAAGAGTTTCCCAAAGTTGAGCTTTCCTGGCCTTCCCAGCAAATGCAGCCTTTCAACTAACTGCCACCTGTAGCTCTGAGGAAGTGCTATACCTTTAAATTTCTCCATCTTCACCCTGTCTGGGAAATTTTGAAACAATGACTTCCCTCAGAGCAGACCTCCACTGATTTACTGTCCTTGAACATAGTTTATCACCCTCATCCTCCTGCTCTTCCCTAAATGATTTACAGTATTCTTATGGCCTCCAGAGTTTCAAAATAGTTGTTTCAGACAGTTTCTGCCTATTTAGTAGTTGTCCCAGTGGAAGTACTGTGTCTTAGGGCACATACTCTGCCATCTTCCCTAGAAATGTCCACCCTTTTAATGTCTTAAGCACTGTCATCTTTCATTCTGAACCTGATAACACCCCATCCCAGTTTTTCTCAAAGGGGCCATACCTGTGTCCATCTAAATTGCACTACTGTCCCTCCCTGGGAATGAACACTTTTCACTTAACATGACAAAACAAAATCCAAAATAAAATTCCCTATTTATCCAATTTTCACTCATATGCATGGGAATGTCCCTACTGTCCATTTGACTTAATGCCTCAGACCCAACCCAGACATTAATGAGAAAACTTTGTCAAATCCTTTCCCTACCTTCAAGTTAGACCATCTCTGGGCACCCTTAGCCATCAGACAATTATTTCCAAACCCCCTGGCTACTCCATGATGACTCATACCATCTGAAGAACTCAATCCCAGTAGATACTCCCAGACAACTGTACAGGATCTTGTTATCTTGCTAACCTCATTGACTCTTTTCTATTCCTTATAACTCTTTTTCCCTCTTTCCTTAATAATTCTGTTTAGTCCCATTCATATCCCAGCTTTTTCCCATTGACAAAAGAAAAGCTTAATAAATATTAAAGGATCATTCATCAAGGGGCTGGAGGGCACAGATATAATATCAAACTAGCTGAAAATGTGCTAAGCCTTAAAGTGAATTGCCTCATTATCTTTTGTAAGTGATGACAGACTATGTGGTTCTCTTCCCAGTGAATGATCAATCTGGCCACAAAGTAAAGTTTGACAATTGTATCATCTACTGTCTCCTCCAAGAATTTACATGGTCCTTAGTCAACATCATGTTTGGGCTAGTGTCAGTGGCACAACAGATTCAAGAGACTCAACAAGCTGTGCTTCACAACTGCATCCTCCTAACATCTTGAGTGGATGCTGTCTACCTTGTGATGTCACACATTACAACTTTATTTGGAAAGCCATCTGCTTTGTGTTGTCATCTACTCCTGGAATTTGGAAAGCCATCTTCTTTGTGTTGTCATCTACTCCTTGAGACTTTTGATGCAGATGCACTTTAAGGTCACCAACTGGAGAACTTTTCCAATGTTAATATCCCTTATCTATTTTCAGTTGAGGCACATGCCTAAGGACATACTCCCTGGAGTTTTACTTCAGTAATAGCTATGAGAAGGATGAGATATGTTCCTTTTTACATAGGTTCTAAGATG
Source organism: Myrmecophaga tridactyla (assembly GCA_004026745.1). Taxonomy (NCBI): domain Eukaryota; kingdom Metazoa; phylum Chordata; class Mammalia; order Pilosa; family Myrmecophagidae; genus Myrmecophaga; species Myrmecophaga tridactyla. Next base: position 119,247 of record PVIY010002034.1, read on the forward strand.
GTCTTTTTATGATGTCTACCTCAAAATACCATGTGTCTTGGCTGTAATCTCTGAGCTATAAATTGTGGGGAAGTTTCTCTGGTACTAAAAAATGGAAGGCTTCTTTTCCCTGTTGGCTGTAGGAGTAAATAAATTTACATGATTCCTTGACAATATCCAAGCATGTCTTATTGAACTGGACTTGAATCTTTGGATATCCAAGAAGATTAAAGACTTTGCATGGGTCTTCCCATAATACTTATGTAAGGAGAAAGAAGATATTGTGGAATAGGGGAAGATCTGAAAGGCATGAGTGACAGAAAGCCCTTGGCACCCAGAGAGTCAAGTTTTTCTGACAGTTTGGATAGTCTGGCTTTCAGTATTGCATTAATTTTTTCTATGGCCCCAGGGGACTGAAGATGGTAAGAGAGGGTAATCTCTTACTGTTAGTACTTATTGAACTTCCTTAATCACCTTAACAGTAAAATGACTTATTTGAACACCAGAAAGCATGGTAGGAATTCCCTATGTGAAGAGTATTTGCTAAAAATGAACTTTGCCACAGAGGTGGTAGAGGCATTCCTCTAACCATTTAGAGAACATACAAATTAAGGTGAGAACATATTGGTGTTATTGTGCTTTAGGAATCTGTAAAAAACTTATTTGCCAATATAAGGGTAGTCCAAGAGTGGCTGGTTACTGGCCCTGCCCCATCTTTACAGCTTTTCCAATGTTATGTTTTTTGGTAGATGAGGCTTGAGGGCACAGAGTGATCCAGATAGCAGCTAAGCGTCCAAACCAGTCTTTTTCTAAAATAGCCCTGATTTTTTCCTCAGCCATGCGGGGTCTTGTTCATTCCATACAGAATACTCTAAGTGATGAACTTAGGAGAGACCAAGAGGTTGTCTAGGTATTTCCTAAGAATATCTGGGTGGACAAAACATCCTTGTTTTTTCCAAGCTAATTAGTTCTTTATTTATTGTGGTTCTTTGAGTTATCCATATCTCCTTGTAAATATCCAAATACTGCCTATAAGAACCTCAATCCAGCCCCATTCTCTAACTTCATTAAAACTGAAGCCACTGGCTCCTGTATTCACTCAAACCTTTTCAGAACAGCTTCTGTACCTGCCATGCTCCCCACAGAAAACCCCAATATGTAATACATCTTTTCATGCTATCTTTGCATTTATGACATCATCAGTTGATATCCAAAGCAGTTCTGGGTGAGAGAAAGGGATTAATCTCCACCTTCGCAGGGCAACCACAAAAAATTGCTGTTGTGAGCTGGATGATGTAGCTAATGATTGCCAAAACCTGGAGGCTTTTCTTCTCTTGCTTTTGGCTTGCTAATTGGCTTTTCTGCCTGCTTACTAGCATGCACTTTGAACAGTTGCCTGCTAGTGTGTGTGTAATTCAAGCCATGCAGTTTGGTGCTGCATTTACCAAATCCTATTTAGCTTCTATTATAGATATAACTGACCTAAATCAGAAGTTTCAATAAGTGGTATTTTGGAACAGCAATATAGGGCTGTTGCCCCTCTTAAAATGTTCTGGGGTTGTGTGCCTTGGCCTGTATGTATCACTGTGTCTCAGATTGAGTTTTATGTGTTGATTGTAGCACAAGCTGTAACTAACACTAGACTCAGTGGAAAATCCCTTACCCCATGATCACATGCTGTGTGTTACAATCAGGCTTTGGCCCTCATTCTCCAGAGTGCTCCAGGGTAAGTCATACCTAGTGCAGTATAAAACCTATCAGATCATCACTCATGTGAGGAAGAGCAGTCACAATGTTGAATGCTGAGGTCCAGACTCTTAAAAGCAGATGGCTCACTTGTAGCTTATGAAGTGCCTTTTCTGCTTCTGCTGCTGTCAACTATCCCTCTGTTGCAAAAACAAATTTTGATCCTCAGAGCTAGTGGGGGTGAAACACCTATGATACCACCATGGGACAGCCATATGGATAATTAAAACCAGACTTAAGCCCAGGGTCCTTAACCCCAATAAAGCAAAGATCACAATGGTGGAAACCCCATGACAATACTGATTTGGGGCCCTATGGAGGAAGAAACATATAAGAATTAGCATGGTAGAGAGTACCCCCTCACAAAATATATCCAGTATCACTGCTACACACACACATACATACACATGCACAAACTTTGAATCAGGGTAGTGTTTCAGTTTGTTAAAGCTGCTGAAATACAATATACCAAAAAATGTGTTAGTTTTTAAAAATAAGGATTTATTAAGTTATAATTTACAATTCTTAGGCCATGAAAATGTACAAATGAAGGCATCAACAAGATGATACCATCACTGAAGAAAGACTGGTGGCATCTGGGGTTCGTCTGTCACATGAGAAGGTACATGGTGATGTCTGCTGGTCTTTCTCTCCAAAACATCTCTGGGCTTCTGTGGGTCTTTGCTTATTTTTTGGGGGTGTTTCTCTCTAAGCTGTCTCACTGTGAGGTCTCTTAAAGGACTCCAGTAAGAATTAATTTCCACCTTGAATTGGGTGGGTCACATTTCCATGGAAACAATCTAATCAAAAGGCCCTACCCACAACAGGTAAGCCCCCCACAAGCATGAATTAAAAGAACATATTCTGGTGAGGGGTACATAACAGATTCAAGCCAGCACAAGGAGGCAACAGAAACTAAAACAAAGTTTGCAATTTGACAAGTTGGAAATTCCAACTTCAACAAAAAAAGATGCAATGAAAAGATTAAAAAATGCACCAATTAACTTTTATTTTCGACTTTTTATTTTGAAATAATTTCAAGTTTACAAGACAGTTGCAAAAATAAGAAAAATCCATGCAGAAGAACTCCAGCGTAATTCCCACCAAGATGCCCAGCCCACCAATTAATAATGTTTGACCACATTTTCCATATCATTCTATCATCTATCTATCTGTCTATCTGTCTATCTATCTATCTATCTATCTATCTATCAACCATTTATGTATGTACCTATGTATCCATCTTATCAATTGTCCAAACACTTGAGAGTAGGTTCTCTACAACATGCTCCATGAACACGTAACATTTCTATGTACATTTCCTAAGAACATGGATATTCAGTTATGAAACTACCTTAAGTACAGTTATGAAATTCAAGTAATTTATCATTGATGAATGTGCTTTCAGTGTGCACTCCAATTTTTGCATATGTCACAATAATGTCCTTTTGGAAATTATCTCATTCATTACTAGATCCAGTCCAGCATCATGTATTGTCTTTAGTTGTTATTGTCTGTTTAATCATTCTCTCTTTTTCTAAATTATGGAAATACACACACACACACACACACACACACACAACATGTAATTTCCCATGACAGCCCTTCCTAAACATACAATCCAGTGGGGTTAATCACACTCACAATGATGTGTTACCCTTACCATCATCCATTACTAAATATTCCCATTATCCTAAATAGAAACCTTGCATCCATTATGCATTATCATTCCCTTCTCCTTCCAGTAACCTGTACTCTACTTTCTATCTTTATGAATTTATATATGCTAGCATTTCATATAAGTGGAATCATACAATATCTGTCTCTGTGCCTGACTTACTTCACTCAACATGATGTCTTCAAGGTTCATTCATGTAGTTACATGTATCAGAACTGCATTCCTTTTTAGGGCTGAATAGCATACCATTGTAATAATTTATCAACTTGTGCTGATCCATTCATCTGCTGATGAACATTTCGGTTGTAACCATCATTTGACTACTGTGCATAGTGCTGCTATGAGCATTGGTTTACTAATATCTTTCTTAGTCCCTGCTTTGAATTCTTTAGGATATATAACTTGAAGAAGGGTCACCAGATCATATGGCAATTCTTTGTTTAACTTTTTGAGGAATTGCCAAGCTGTTCTACATAGTGGTTGCATCATTATACATTTTCCCTAACATGTACTATGGTTCCCATTTCTCCACCTCCTTGTAAGTACTTATTACCTTCCTTTTTAAGAAAATAATAGTCAATTTTGGATCAGGATCAAGAAAATATGGCTTTTCTGGGAGTACAAAACAATTTCAAACCAGCACACAAGTCGATGGTTAAGCTTGGCATTCGTTAATATCATGTTATTATGTTTTTCTAAGTGTTAGAGAAATAACACTGAATAAGCCTATGGTGTAGTATTATCTCCATTTTACAAGTAAGGAAACTGAGGCAGAAAGGGATTAAGTAAGTGCTTACAGTACCCTTTGCTGTCTTCTTGTGTGTAAAATTAAATAATACATCAGAAGAATATAAACATGTGTCTTAGACATATAAGAAGATATACTTTGAGAGAGGAACATGATTATTTCTGGGGAGCAGAATTTCAAGATAGAAGTGGGGAATGGGGCTGCTTTTTCTCATTGTATCTTATAGATCTATAACATGCATTATAACCTAGAAAATAATAAGAATCAAATAAAACAAAAGAAAAATGTATGATGTCTGAGTATTTTCAGAATTCTTACTTAATTGTGACTATTTGCTATTATGTGCAATATATCCAAGGAAAGGCAGCTTAATTCTGAAATGCTTCTCAGTAATTATAAACCTTATAGGTGATTTTCCTTTTCTTTCACTAATATGCTGGAGAGATCCCTCTTTTAGCTGGGATATAGGGAGGGAAATATATTATCAGTGAATTTTTTATGACTATAATTGAAAGAGGACATATTGTGTGGCACATTTTTGTACACTGAAAAAGTCCATTTAATGGAATTTTGAGGACCTAGTGCCATGAAATTATAATGTAGACCTTAAGAAGAGGTTATAAAATATATTATGTGGAGACATTCTCAATGATCATTAATATACTGTATGTTCAAGAAATGCAACATCTTTTGATAATTTCTTTAACATGAAAGGATGCCCCCTGTTATGGATTAAATTGTGTCCCCCACAAAGATATGTTCAAATCAAACCCTTAGCCCTGTGAATATAAACCCATTTGTAAGTAGGATCTTTGAAGATGTTGTTAATTAAGATGGGGCCAAACTGGATTAGGGTTGACCTTAATCCAATATGACTGGTATCCTTATAAACAGAGGAAATATGGATACAGCCAGGAAGAGACAAATGGGCGAGAGATGGTAATGTGACAGATACAGAGATTGAGTTATGGATTGCTGGCAAACCTCCACCAGAACACTATAGACTTCAGAGAAAATATGGCCCTGCCAACACCTTGATGTTGGACTTCTAGCCTCCAAAACTGTGAGACAACAAAGTCCTATTGTTTAAGTCAACTAGTCTGTGATACATTGTTATAGCAGCCCTGGCAGACTAAGACAACCATGTATTTGTAGAGTTATCAGCAAAGGAAGAAAGAAGACATTTTTAGATTGATGTTGAAGGGAAGTCATATAAATAAGCTGTGATTTGATTTAAACCTGGAGAATAACCAGTCTAGATTGGAGGAGTAAATGAGGACTTTAAGAGATACTTTTCAATAGAAATTAGAGCTGATAGATCATCCCATACATTTGACATACTGAGATTCATTTTAGTGTATTCTGGATAGATTGGGGGTAAACTCTTGATGGGTACATAGACTACATAGCAAATTTTAAAATCAAGGCAATTATTAACTCTGGGGAATAATCAGGATAGACAAAATCACCTTTTAGATAAATGCATTATGGTATATAGTGAATATTCAACATCAATCTCTCAGGGCCTTGCATAGTGTGCACATCATTCTGCTGCCCAAAAGAAGTAGCACCAAAGCTCTCTTACAGATTGCTCAGATGTGGACTGAAAGGGGATCAGGTAGAAGAAACCAATAGTCAAATATCTTTATTGGAGTTATACATGTGCCATGTTTCATAGTGTTGCATTTGAATTTGCTTACATAACCCATTTGGTGCTATGAGGCCTACAGCCTGAGGTCAGTAAGGGAGATGAAAGTAGTTCCACTGATTGCCTGATTCAAGAGTTCAGCATTAAGTATTTTGAGAAGGGAAAGGTGTACCTTGGTCATTATCAATGATGTCTGTAATTTAGAAAGAGAAATTGTGTCTTAGTGAGACCCTACATTCTGGTTGTATATATGCAGATATATATATATGACTTTAATTCATATCGTGTGTATCTGTGAAATCCACAGAGTTCTTTACCCCAAAGGGTATCATCTTAGGTAAGGCATTGTTGCCATTAGACATACCAGACAGCCAAACCATTATAAATGGGCTAATAATCTATAAAATTGTGTAAATTGATCCAATTGTCGGCCAATGCTGATCCTTGAGTCCCATCCTTGACCAGAGACATTTCACCTAAGGGATGGTTAGCAACCACTATCCAGTGGGTACCATTGCACTAGATGGTGGTGCTTCCACTCAAAAAGTATATGAACTAACTTTTCTGAGGCCTTGGTTAATTTCAGAGGACATCCCTGGTGGCAAATCACTCTGAGATAGAGGTAAACTCCTCCAGTACAATTGCATCTAGCAAGGGACTCAGGAAAGGAGAAATCACTTCCTCTTATAGGTGAGATACAACAGAGGTTCCAAGTTTGGATTGATCCTGTAAATACCTTTTTCCTTTCAATAAGGTGTCTTCTGATACAGGGCCAAGCCTGAAGGATGCTGCCTCCATGACCCAAGGTACATTAGGCAGCTAGGTGAAGAGAGTCACTGGCTCAGGGCCTGTGAGAGCCTCCATTTTCAGAAGGGAAATGCAGCCAGTAGTTGCAGTAGTATGCAGCCAATAGTTGTCACTCTGATGATGTGTACTAGTGTTTGCACCAGAAGTTCATATGCAAATTATGGGCATCAAATGTTTCCCAGGAGGCAAAAGAGGAAGTTAATATGACTTCTAAAGTTAATAAGACTTCTAAAGTGAACAAGTAAGAATTAGCCTTTTTTCATTGAATCTCTTGGGAGAGGTTTACAGTAGCTGTTTACATTGCCATGTTAATGATGTCATTTCTCAAGAGAACTCATTTTTATCCACCCCCTTCTATGTACTCTATTTGAGGTATCTAAATTCCTAAATGGCAAGTATGGTTGCATAACAATGGTAGGGAAATTGAGACTCAACTTGAGCAAGTTCCCAATGCTCACTTGTGAGCTGTTTGCAAGCCAGACACCTGACATTTTTCTGTCAATATTCATTCCACTGAAAGGCTTGAGAATTGAATTCTAAAACTCTTCTTCAAACAGAGCCTCTCCTTCTACTCTGCACCCATTCCTGCCACTTGAAGTGCCTGGAGTCCCACCTTTTATTCCTCTTAGTTACTCCCAGATAACCTTCTCATCTACTGCTCTTCCCAAAACCTTTGAACCCAGAGTGACAATTTTGGGAGGTATATTGGGCTTCCTGGAGTGCCCCTAACAATGAAGGAGTCATGGGAGGAGGGAGCCAAGCTTTCAGCTTCTTCCATTGGGCCTTTAACCCACCAGCAATGTCAGATTTCTCTGGATGGAGGCTGTCTTGGCTTCTGCTCACCAACAGGCTGGGTGCCCCAGGAGGACAGAAAAACATCTGCAGCATGCCCAGGAAGGAGTCCTGTATGGAAGAGAAACAGTGGAAATTTTTAGAGTGAATCAAAACATGCTGGGCTTGCTTTGAGCAGTGGGAATTCGTGGGTGGGAAGGGGAAATGATTGAGGACTAGAGGCTTTTCCTCTTTCCTGGTCTTGAGATTCCTGGATCTTCTCCTTGGGAGCCTGGGGTTCAAAACTGAATTATCCTGCTGAAGGGACCATGAAAGAGAGAAAGCTCAATGGGGAAATATGAGGAGGAACCATAAGAGACTCACTCCAGATGTCCAGTACAGGAAATTAACCATAAAACAGTCATCACTGTGATTTTAATTTCTTGTCTGACAATATTGTATTTTCCAATTTGTTTTCAGCAAGTATTTTTGCTTTCTAATCAGAAAGGTATTATTTGTTTAACAAACAAAAAGATATTTTTCTATTCTTCATTCACAAAACCATTCAATGAAATTTTATATGTTCCACAAAATATAGAACCAAATTCACAAGATAGAGGTGCATGGCACCCTCTATCCCTCTGACTCAAAAGTGGCATCCACTGCATACAATGTACTTGCTCAAATTCTGCCTGAAGGAGGAAAATCTTTTAGTAGTTGCCATCACCATCTTCATTGATATTCTCTTCTCCTTTCAACCAAATGTTGAAATAGTGGGGAGATAACATAAAACAATTGTCAGCACTTACTTAAAATTTTCAAATATAAGTTACGGATTTTTAAAATCAGTATCATATTGTAGCTTAGTATTTGTTTAGCTGCATGGATAGAAGCACATTATACAAATTTGTGACTCCTTCTAGAGTGTCATGTCCCCAGTACAATAGGATTTTTCCTTCTATCTATGTGTTACTTCCAGGAATAAATGGGTTATTCTTTTTGAGGAATATGGTAGTGTTGTATTAAGCTGGAAAAAAATTGGACTGATCCTACGCTATCAATTCTAATTACTTATATATCTTTGGGATCAATAAACAATTGCAGCTATAACTTAAACTAGTTTTTTTTTTTTACTGAAGAACAAAAACTGTTTGGGTATTTTTTTATTTTTTATTTTTCTGTCTTCATAATGACACAACAAAGGAGTCTATGATACCCATTGCAACAACTCAGAACTCCTCTCTGTCAAGGGCAGAAGAAGTGGTGCAATGAGTCTCACAAACATTTAACTAATTTAATAGAGCTAAACAAGGGAATTAAAATATAATATAGATATTTTGACTTTTAAAACATCCTCAGACACATGTTATTCTAGCACTTATCATTAAATAAAAAGAAAAATCTTTGTTTTTGTTTATTTCAAACAAACTGCAAAACAAAAACAATTGTCTTTTTTATTACTTGTTGAGAATTCATTCCCAGAACCCTGATCTTCAGGAGTCAAAGGAATTGGTAGCCTCCATTACAGTAGATGACTGGTCAAGCTTCATGTTGTTAGCTCACACAAATCTTTATCAGGCATCCCTTGAAAGGCAAATGTGTAGGCTGACTAATGGGCCTTAAAAATACCTAGGCCTGAGATGACATCATCAACCTGGCTACATGAACAGCTACTGAAAAACTATCCTTGGAGATTCAGTGTTGAAAACAAAACAATTCTGAATTGTTCAGAAATCTGAAGGAGGATATGAATTGGAGAGGGACACTACAAATCTCGAATTGAAGAAATAGAAGAATATCAGGTTGGAAATTTCTGTCCCAGACTGGTTGGTCCTCATACCACCCCCTTACTCCATCTCACAGTGTGGGGCTGGCAGAGAACAGCAACAGGGACTCCCCCCATTGGGAACATAGTATACATGCACAGCAATGGGAAAAAACCCTCACCTTTTGGAGATCTGAGGGACAGAAGAGAGCATTTCAAGGCCCAGGTCAGTGAGAGAAAGAGAATGTGAGAAAACTTGGACAGAAACTGTTTCCAGGCCTGCATCTGAAAGTCCTTCCCCCGACACCTGTGAGAAATGGCAGTGAGAAACCTGATCCCTATCTGGAGAAGGTTAAAGACTGAGACAGCGGGGGGTGGACTCCACCACAAATAATGTAGGGGACACATTGAGCAAGATTTTGGCCTGGAAAGAGAGCTAACAAGAACCATGCAATCAGTCTGACCTGGTGAGGCACAGCCTATGCTCCAAAAGGTCCATAGTGCTGAGGATGATTAAGTTATCAAACAGTGCCATCTCCTCAGCAGAATAGAATGTGCAAGAGAATTGAAAGGCTTTTTCAGAGACGACCCAGAAAATTATTTCAGGCTGACTGGAGGGAGTCTAGAACACCTGTGTGGGAACACACCCCTGTTTTGGCTGAGAAACATGGATGCTCAACTGTTGAAGCACCCCATAAAACAAACCCAAATCTTCCAGGATGGTAAAAAACAGAGCACCACTCAGAGACAACAGATTTCTTTTACCCATAGAGCCATTTCTGTGGTGCTCAGTTCTTATATCCATCCCCAAAGCAGGCCATTGTAGGTATCTGGATTTGGAGGGAGACTGAGGGACAGAACAAATCTGACAGTTGGGTGGTGAGAGAGATGAACAGATTGAACAAATCCAACCAGCAGGAAAACTCTAGGCAAAAGAAGTAAACTGACCTCTAGAACAAATGAAGCAAGAAAATTACATGCCTCAACATCAGCAGAAAATCAGAACTCATTATGACGATATGGCCTTACCAAAGGAACAAAGTAACACTTCAACTGACATGCAGGAATTGAAACAACTAACTAATGATATTAAAACAGATCTTCTAAATCAATTCAATGAGTTGATAGAAAAAGACATGAAGATATTCAAAAGACACAGGGTATCAATACAGAATAAATTGAAAGCTTGAAAAAACAAATGGCAGAATATATGGAAATGAAAGACACAACAGAAGAGATGAAGAAATGAGACATACAACAGCAGATTTGAAGAGACCAAAGAAAGGATTAGTGAACTAGAAGACAGAATTTATGAAATTCTACCCACAAAAGAACAGATAGGGACAAAATGGAAAAATTTGAGCAGGGTACAGGGAACTGAATGACAACATGAAGCACATGAATATACATGTTATGGGTGTCCCAGAAGGAGAACAGAAGGGAAGAGGACAGAAAGAATAATGGAGGAATTAAGCAACGAACATTTCCCAACTCTTATGAAAATAAGATAAAACTTATTTTATCTTAATAAAACTACCCCAAACAGAATAGATCCAAATAGAACTATGCCAGGACACTTACTAATTAGATTGTCAAATGTCAACTATAAGAGAGAATTCTGAAAGCAGCAAGAAGAAAGTAATCCATAGCATAAAAGGGAAGCTCAAAAAGACTATGTGTGGATCTCTCAGCAGGAACCATGGAGGCAAGAAGGCAATAGGATTATATATTTAAGATACTGAAAGAGAAAAACTGCCAACCAAGAATGTTGTATTATGAAAAACTGTCCTACAAAAATTAAGAGGAAGCTTATAATATTTACAGATAAATACGTACCAACAGATTTCATGAACAAGAGACCTGCACTACAAGAAATACTAAAGGAAGCACTACAGGCAGTTGTGAAAAGACAGGAGAGAGAGGTTTGGAGAAGTTCGTAGAAAGGAAGATTAGCAGGAAAAGAGACTTGTAGGGTTAAAAGAGACAAAAAAGATATGACAGATAAATCTAAAGGTAAAAGTGGTTGAAGAAAATACAGCCTTAATTGTAAGGTTAAATGTTAATGGTTTAGATTCCCAAATCAAAAGATGTAGATTGGCAGACTGGATAAAAAAAAGCAGGATCTGTCTATATGCTTTCTACAAGGGACTCAAGAGCAAAGAACAAAAACAGATTGAAAGTGAAAGGGTGGAAAAAAATATCCCAGGCAAACAACAATCAGAAAGGAACAGGATAGCTAGGTTAATATAAGATAAATCAGACTTCAAAGGCAAAACAATTAAAAGAGACAATGAAGGACACTATGCAATAATAAAAGTGACAATTCATCAGGAAGACATAACAGTCATAAATATCTATGCACTGATCCAGAGTGCCCTAAAATATATGAGGCAGACACTGTCATCATTGACAGGAGAAGTAGATTCTTCTACAATAGTAGTTGGAGACTTAAATACATGTTATAGAATATCAAGACAGAGGATCACTAAGGAAACAGAGATAATGAATAATATGATAAATAGACTTAACATTGCATCCAACAACTGCAGGATACACTTACTTCTCAAGTGTTCATGGATCATACTCCAGTATAGACCACATGCTGGGGCAAAAAGCAGTTCTCAGTAAATTTGAGAGTATTAAAAATACACAAAGCACTTTCTCAGACCATAATGGAATGAAGTTGGGAATTGACAAGCAGAAGTATGGACAATTCACAAAGTTATGAAGGCTAAACAAAACTCAATGTACTCTTAAACACCAGTGGGTCAAGGAAGAAATTATGAGAAAAATCAGTAAATATCTTGAGGCAAATGAAAATGAGAACACAACATATCAAAATTTATAGGATGGGGGGTGCAAAGGTAGTTCACTGGTAGAATTCTCACCTGCCATGTGGGAGTCCTGTGTTTGATTCCCAACCCACACATTTCCCAAAAAAAATTAACAAAAGAAACCAACAAAAACAAATAAGCAAACAAAAATTCAACAAATGGTGCTGCAATAATGGGATACTCACATGGAAAAAGAATGAAATGTGACCCTACTATACTGCATAGAAAAGAAAACTTATGGGATGAAGCAAAGAGAGTGCTAAGAGGGAAATTTATTGACCTAAAGTAGTCATAAATTAAAAAAAAAAAAGAAGAAGGAGCAAAAATCGAGAAGTTAAGTGTTTACCTGAAGAAACTAGAGAAAGAACAGCAAACTAACTCCTAAGCAAATAGGAGGAAAAAGCAGAAATAAATGAGCAGTTTTCAAGAGAAAATGCAAACAATAGAATTAATAAAAGCAGGAGTTGACTCTCTGAGAGAGTCAATAAAATAGATGGACCCATAGTTACGCCGACAAAGAAACAAAGCGAGAATATGCAAATAAAATCAGAAATGAGAGGGTTACATAACTAGTGACCCTGCAGAAATAAAGGAGATAATGAGAGGGTACTATAAACAACTTTATGCTAACAAACTTACAACTTAGACAAAATCAACAATCTCCTAGAAAATCTCGACCAACATTGATTCAAGAATAAATAAAACCCTCAACAAACCAATCACAAGTAAAGAGATTGAATAACTCATCAAAAAACTCCCAGAAAAGAAAAGTCTAGGACCAGATGGCTTCACATGTGAATTCTACCAAACACTCAAGAAAGAATTAGTGCCAATCCTGCTCAAACTGTTCAAGAGAATTGAAGTATAAGGAAAGGTGCCTAACTCATTCAATGGAGCCAACATCACTCTAATATGAAAGACACTAAAAGATACTAAGATAAAAAAGTAATCACTGGTCAATCTCTTTAATGAATATAGATGCAAAAATCCTCAAGAAAAACTCACAAATGGAATCAAGCAATATATTAAAAGAATTATACACCATGGCCAAGTGTGTTTCATCTCATGTATCCAAGAGTGGTTCAAAACAAGAAAATCAATTAGTGAAATACACCACATCAATAAATTAAAGAGGAAAAACCACATGCTCATCTTGAATGATGCAGGAAAGATATTTGACAAAATTCAGCATTTTAGTTTTTAGGTGCATGATCCGGGAGTCAAACCCGGGTCTCCTACATAGAAGGTGAGTCAGCATTCTTTTTGATAAAAAACACTTCAAAATGTAAGAATAGAATGAAACTTCTTGAATGTGATAAAGAGAATATGTGAAAATCCACAGCTAACATCATATTTAATGGGGAAATACTGAAAGCTTTCCCTCTAAGATCAGGAACAAGAAAAGGATGCCCATTTGTCATCATTGTGATTCACCATTGTGCTAGAAGTTCTAGTTAGAGAAATTAGGCAAGAAAAAGAAATAAAAGGCACCCAAATTGGAAAGGAAGAAGTAAAACTTTCATTGTTTTCAGATAACATGATCTTGCATGTAGGAAATCCTGAGAAATCTACAGTAAAGCTACTAGAGATAACAAATAAGCATGGTGAAGTGGCAGGATACAATATTAACATTCAAAAGTTAGTTGTGTTTATATACACTAGCAATGAGCTATCTTAGGAAGAAATCAAGGAAAAACCTCCATTTACAACACCAACCAAAATAATGAAATATTTAGGAATAAATTTAACCAAGAACATAAAAGACCTATACTCAGAAAACTATAAAATTTTGCTACAGGAAATTACGGAAGACCTAAATATATGGAAGGAAATGCTGTGTTCCTGGACTGGAAGTCTAAATATAGTCAAGATGACAATTCTGCCCCAGTTAATTTGAAGATTCAATGCAATACCAATTGAAATCCCAACAACTTACATTACAGAAATAGAGAAACCAATTATCAAATTTATTTGGAAGAGTAGTGTTTCTCAAATAGCTGAGAACACCCTGAGAAAGAAAAATGAAGTGGGAAGTCTTGTACTACCTGACTTTAAAGCATATAAGAAAGCTACAGTGATCAAAACAGCATAGTACTGGCATGAAGGTAGGTGTACTGACCAGTGGAATAGAATTGAGTGTTCACAGGTGGACCGTCACTTCTATGGCCAATGATCTTTGATAAGTTGGTCAAGTCAACTCAACTGGGAGAGAGAAGCCTCTTCAACAAATGGTGCTTGCAGTACCAGACATCCATATCCAAAAGAATGAAATGGGACCCTTATCCCACACCTTATATAAAAGTTAAATCAAAATGGATCAAGGATCTAAGTATTAGTGCTAAGGCCATAAAAGATTTAGAAGAAAATGTAGGAAAATAACTTAAGAATCTTGTGCTAGCCAGTGCTTTCCTAGATAATTATGCCCAAAGCTCAATGAATGAAAGAACAAGATAAATGGGATCTCTTCAAAACTGAAAACATTTGTGCATCAAAGAATTTAGGAATGTAAAAAGGTATCTTATGCAATGGAGACAATATTTGGAAACCACGTATCAGATAAGGATTTAATATCCAGAATATATAAAGAGATCTTACAACTCAACAACAAAAAGACGAACACATTTTAAAAATGGGCATAAGAGGCAGGGCAAGATGATGGCTTAGTGAGGTTTGGAATTAGTTCATCCTCCAGAACAGCTGGTAAATAGCCAGGAACAATACAAAACAACTGCTGGAGCTACATCAGTGACCAGACACACAGCATACATAATCTGGACAAGCTGGACCAGCTGAGACCCCACACAACAACATGTAAGTCCCCTAAGCCATGGAGGCTGTTGCCCCTTCCCCCCCACAGGTGGGGCAGGCTGATTCCCCAAGGGGAAAGAAAACAGACTTTACTAACAGCAAGGGTTTAGTTCAACCAAGCTCCAATTGCTGAATGAAGTAACAAATTCTGACTACTGAAAATAGGACCTCAGCACAGATAAACCTGGAATAAGTTCTAAAGGTACTAGGAGTTCTTGGCCCAGCAGAGGAGCATGGGGCTGATGGAAATTAAAAAAACGGAGGCTTTTTCAGTCAGACAGTATGAAATACTTGAAAAGGGCTGGACCCTAAAAAGGGGGGCACATAGAGCCTGGAGATACATAGAGCCATGTACCAGTTTAAGTTCTTTTTTGTTTAATCACATAGTTGTATATTCATCATCAGGATCATTTCTTAGAATACCTGCATAAATTCAGAAAAAGCAATAAAAAGAAAACAGAAAACATTTCATGCATACCATACTCCTTACCCCTCCCTTTCACTGATCACCAGCATTTCAATCTGCTAAATTTATTTTAACACTTGTTCCCCCTATTATTTATTTATTTTTAATCCATATGTTTTACTTGTCCATCGATAAGGTAGACAAAAGGAGCATCAGACACAAGGCTTTCACAACCACACAGTCATACTGCAACAGCCATATCATCATACAATTATCTTCAAGAAACATGGCCACCGGAGCACAGCTTCACATTTTCAGGCAGTTCCCTCCAGCCTCTCCACTACACCTTAAATAAACAGATGATATATTTAATGCATAAGAATAACCTCCAGAATAACCTCTCAACTCTGTTTGGAATCTCTCAGCCATTAACACTTTATTTTGCCTCATTTCACTCTTCCCCCTTTTGGTCAAGAAGATTTTCTCAATCCCTTGATGCTGAATGCCAGCTCATTCTAGGATTTCTGTCCCACATTGCCAGGAAGATCCACACCCCTGAGAGTCATGTCCAATGTAGAGAGGGGGAGGGCAGTGAGTTTGCTTGCTGTGTCAGCTGAGAGAGAGAGGCCACACCTGAGCAACAGAAGAGGTTCTCTTGGGGGTGACTCTTTGGCTTAATTTTAAGTAGGCTTAGCATATACTTTGCAGGATTAAGTTTCATATGAACAAACCCCAAGATTGGAGGCTCGGCCTACTGCTTTGGCTGTCCCCACTGCCTGTGAGAATACCAAGAATTCTCCACTTGGAAAATTTTCCCCCTTTCTCACCATTCCCCCTAGGGGACTCTGCAAATACTTCCCTATTCACTGTTCAAATCACTCTGGGATTTATCTGGGCATCACTCTGGACAAACCTACAAAATCTCATGCCCTATGCAAGATTCCAAGTACTATGGTGTTCAATTAAGCTGTCCACATAAGTTATATTAGGAAATGCACTAGTCAAAATATAAATTTTGTACCAAATAAACATTTTTTGCTTGTCTCAC